>PVHT020001178.1:1354912-1438303 GCA_004024745.2 Catagonus wagneri | reverse complement strand
CCTGAAATCCCTCTCCTTGGTCCTCAGGATCGTTATCTTGCTGAACTTGAACGCAGGCCCCACTTTATCTTTCCCTCAATGACCTGAGGCATAGCTCATGCTTTTATTGATGGTTTTATAGTTAAGCAAGGCTGCTTCGTTCCACGATGCTCTGATGGTTCTCTTGAGTGATGGTTAACTCACGGTGACCTCCCAAAGTTCCCTAGGTCTCCCTCTCTGTCTGTGGTCTCCTGCTGGGACTTCCACAGCCACGTGTGTAACTGTCCTCCTCCATCCCTATCAGTCCTGCGTCCTAGAGCATAAGGAGGTGATGTGTGTGACGTGTGTGTGTCACCTTGGCACCGCCGTTCATTCCATGAGAGTGGGAAGCACATCAAAATTGCCCCATCCTCCCACCACTAAGCTTCCGCCTTGCTAAGAATCTCTGCAGCTTTGGGCCACTGGTGCTGGTGAGATGGGGTGAGAAGGGGTACATCCCTCCAGAATGTTGGGTTAGAACACCCGGAGGGAACCCAGGAAGGGTCACCAGTGGGCAGGCAGAGATGGACGTCTCTAAAATAACCCAGATCTCTACAAACCTGGGTAGTTCTGTCTCTGACACACAACGATGGCGATTTTTCCAGTTGGCTGGGGGAAAAATAGGCTAAGACAGTGAAATGCCTCCTATGAAAGCTTTTCTCCCATATATCTATATATTTTTTTAACCTTTGGTGCCTCCTACTGTTTGCCTGCTGTCACTCACTAGCGGATGATGAATGCACAATTAGCAAAATTAGTAGACAAATATTATCAAGCAGCTGATAACTCAGGCTTGGGTTTGATACCGTGTCGGTGTGTGAGTCAGCCCATGGGTTTGTGGCTGTGATTCAGTGTGGCCCAACACACAGCATAGTCACATCTAACGGGTGACATTGTCTCTGGGTCCCGGGGATAGGGTGGGAGGGCAGGCGTAAAGAACCGATTTAACTTTTTGGATTGATTCACTGACTCTCAACTTGCTGAGTGACAGTGGATAAGTGTCCTCACCTCTCTGAGCCTCAATTTGCTTATCTATGAAATGGCAATAAATATGAGTAGCAATAATTCCTCCAGCACTTTTGTGAGGACTGAGTGAACTGTTCCACGTAAAGCACTTAGCACAGTGCTTAAAGCAGAATAAGAACAGGAGTGACTTACGTGAGTGTTTTTGCAACTTTCAATTGAGTTAAACGACAGAATTTTTGCTTCTGGAAAGAGGAGGGAGAAAAAAAGCTTTCAGATACTCAACTACCTAAACAAGTTTGAGAAGCTCTTACGTAAGTGAGAATGTCATCTCCGGGGCTCCTAAAACATCATTGCAAGAGATCAAGCAATATTAAAATTTATTTTTCTCCCTATGTGGAAAATAATCCATGGGAATTTGAGCCTTTTTCATCTCAAGAATCCCCTGATTTGGGGGCACATAAACATTTTGAGACTTCTTAAGATCTTTTAAATATAAATATGTCTTTTTTTCTTATTTTTTAGGACTGCACCCGCAGCACATGGAAGTTCCCAGGCTAGGGGTCGAATCAGAGCTGTAGCTGCCGGACTGCACCACAGCTGCAGGAACACTAGATCCGAGCCGCGTCTGCAACCTACACCACAGCTCATGGCAACGCTGGACCCTTAACCCACTGAGCAAAGCCAGGGATCGAACCTGCATCCTCATGGATAGTAGTTAGGTTTGTTATCTCTGAGCCACAACTTGAACTCCAGAAATAAGTCTTAAATATAGAAATAAGTCAGATCTTACACTGACCAGGGTAGGATTCTGAAATCCAGAAAGTCACCCATGCAGCCTCAGGTGGGAGAAACAGAGGGGACTGTTGTGAATGGATCACGGCCTCCAAGGTGGCCCAGGGCAGGTTAGAGCAGAGCCCAGCCCAGGAGCACATGGGCATATGGCCTGTCCCCTGGATTTGGAGGAAATGCAGAAGGTTTCCAGGCCATGGGAGCAGGGCTGCGACAGCCACAAGAATGACAAGGTCCCAGCACATGGAACTGGGGCTCCTCCAGCCAGCCTGTGGAATGTGACAGGGAGGCTTGGAGATCAAGGTGAGGCTAGGCTACAGATGAGGCCAGGTGGTCCATCTCTGGGGAGAGGAGGCTACCGTGACCAGCAGCGGCTCCCCCGAGAGGCTCAGCTTCCACTCTGCAGTCCTGGAGACAGAACGTGTCCGTGGCCTCCTCCTCGGTTCTGTGAGCCAGAACAGGGGCTTGATGGTTATGTGGGTACCACCGGCCTTCCCTGGAGGAGAGAGAGGAAGTGGCTCACGTGGAGTCCCTGTGTTACATTACGCACTTGCATCCTTTCCCTCGTGCCGTGCTCCACGCAAGTTGCAGGGTGGCGTGACTGCCTTGTACAGAGGGAGAACTGGGCTTCTGAAGGGTTAAGGAACCAGGCAGAGGTCACACAGCTGGGCCTGAATCTGAGTCTGCTGCCTCCAAACCCTTCCTCTTGCTGCTATTTCTGAGCTTGGCTTCTAGAAAGAGCCGAGGTACCACTCCTGCAGCAGGTGGCCAGAGAAGCAGGAAAGGCAGAGCAAGCCCAGCCCCGGGAGCCCTGACCTTAAATCCCTCTGCCCAGCCGAAGGCAGAGAATAGGAAGCTGGGAGGCTGCGTTGGGGTCGGGCGAGGGGAGGGCACTGACTGAGGAGTGACTCTCGTGCTGTGCGACTGCGTGATCGTCACAGGCTGGCTCTTTCTTCCTTTGCTGCCCTCTGTTTCCCCACAGGGTCTGAGCCCCGGCTGAGGATAACTTAGAATGACAGAGTGCTCCCTGGCCCAAGGCAGCGGCAGCAGTGAATTGAACAGCCCGCGAGAGCAGGCAGCTTTGTCAAACGCAGATGCCCAGCTGGCACTTGTGTCTTCTCGCTGCTGCTCCCTGCAGGTCGGCAACCTGGACCGACTCAAAGAGCCTTCTAAGAAGGCGAGAGCAGGGGACGGAGGGGGAGAGGCCACCAACCCCTGCAGTCCTCTTCACATCAGGCCTGGTCCTGGTCATTTACAGGGAAATGGAATTTTGGCACAAGGAAATTGCACTTTTGATACTCTGGAAAGGCTCCCAAAGAAAGCACAAATGTATTGTGAATCCTTCTGTAGCGAGACTGCATTTCCTCCGCTCTCTGATTTCTCTGCTTTGTGATGCTGAGACGTTGTCAGCGTAGTTCCAGCCACGCCGGAACTGTAGAGGTTCTGTTCCAAACGGCATCCGGAATCAATGGGAAGCAGCTACGGCTCCTGCTTCAGTTGGCAGAGCTCAAGGGACTAGAGCTGCGGGTGACTGCCCTGCAAGCCTGACCCCTGGGGTGGGAGGTGGGGTGAGGAGTGGCTTGAGGAGCGCCGCCAACTGGCCGCTATTCACAGCGCAGTCTGGGCGGCAGGTGTCAGAACGTTCCCACTGACACTGGGTGACAACAGGGGGACAACGGCCCTTTATTAGGGGCTTTCAGGGCCGGGCCCTGTGATTAGCATTTTTATAAGCATGCTCTCTGTGGAGCTTTCTAACACATGAAGAAACGGATCGAGGGGGTGTGGGGGGCGGCGGGGGGGGGCACTCCCTCGCTCAAGGTCATGCGGCAGGTGGTAGTAGAGCTGGGAGCTGACTCTGCCTGTGAGTCCTGGGCCCTTCCCCACGGCTTCTGCCGTATGTGCGCCGGGCGGGCACAGGGTCTGGGAGGTGATGCTGATGAAATCGTGGTCAAGCTCGCCCTGGTCCAGCCTGGCCTGAGAGCCCACTGACAGTCTCTCTCTGGTTCTCCACTTATCCGCCTCCTTTTTGCTTCTCCCTTTCCTCTTCCTCCTCCCTTCTTCCTTCCCACCACATCTTGTGTCAAGAACGTTTTTGACCTCTTTGGACCACACTGAGCAAGAGCTTTCCAGATTTCCCTTCCCAGATGATGCTCACCAGCGACCCATAGACCTTGAGCCCTGCTCCTCTGCCTTGAAGATTCCTTTACAGAGATGTAAAGTGTGGAAAGCGGAGTCCTGTCCCCCACAAATTGTTTTATTTTATTTTATTTTTGGATCATACTTAAACATCAGAAACATTTCTTAGAGCTATAATTCATTCTAACTTAAATTTTTTTGTTTGTTTTTTTTTAGGGCCACACCCACAGCATATGGAAGTTCCCAAGCTAGGGAGTCCAATCAGAGCTGGCTACACCACAGCCACAGCAACTCATCCACATCTTTGACCTACACCTCAGCTCACGGCAATGCTGATCCTTAACCCACTGAGCAAGGCCAGGACTCGAACCCGTGTCCTCGTGGATACTGGTCGGGTTCCTTACTCCTGAGCCACAATGGAACTCCCCCATAAACAATTTTAGTGCTCAGCCATGGGAAGGAGAGATGCATTTTTGCAGACGTGCATGCATTTGGTTTGTTTGAAGTCAGGTGACTTCGGGCTTAGAATTGTCTTTTCCTCCTTATCTTTTTTTTTTTTTCTTCCTCCGTATCTTGTTGAAGAGTCATTTTCTCCAGGCTGGGCCTTGATTCCCTCATCTCCAAAGTGAGGCCCTTGGACTGGCTGATGGATCAAGTCCCTTCCAACAGTCCCAGTCCGTATGTTTCCTATAAATGCGCTTGGGTAGATGGATAGACCAGTCAGCCTTGGAAACTGGAAATATCCTTCAGGCACGGTCCTCATTCATCAGCCTGTCATCTGCCAGGGAACCCGAAGGTCCAAGAGAAATGGGTTCCATTTCCTCTCTTGGCACAGAGCTCTGGCCAGCAAGGAGACATCACCCATTTTCCGCCTTCTCCCGGTAGACGCTTCTGGTCCCAAACTCCCCCAAGCCAACGGCCTCCCACAGCCCAAGAGTCCCGCAGGCTCTGTCCCCTCATGCTTTTTCCTGTTCTCTGGGTCAGGTGGGTGGTGGCCAGGATCTCTGCCCCCAGTGATGAGGGAGAGGGCTCCACCGCTGGAGGTGGGGACAGAACTGTGGGGGAGGCCGGGTGCTTGGAGCTGGAGCAGGTGCATCAGAGGAGTGACACCCCTGCATCGGCCCCACACCACAGATCCCAGACCCCCTGGGAGCGGGAAGCAAACACACAGTCTTCTCAGGAGCCTGGGGAATCGGGGGCTCTCCCTGCGGGCTCCCTCCGTCTGAATTCCTATATTTGCACTGAAGAGGTGTCAGGTGCATGAGCGAGCGGAACTCCGGGGTTTAAAAGCTGACTTTAACTTTTTGCTCTCAGTGCGTTTTTAGGAAACGTTGGTTTGTAGAGCGAAGCCTGTGTTTTTCATCTGGTGACGAGGGGGAGGGAGTATGGATGCTTTCTTCCCACTATTAAGTTTACAGGGATGCAGTGTTTATAAAATATGTAGTATAGAGGGTGAGCACAGAGTTTCAGATGTGCCAGATATGGGTTATTTTATGACCATGTCAACGTATCCACATCTGCCTTACCCTGATAGAATAAGGATATTAACCCATGGAAGAACAGGGGTCTGCTCGGTCTGGGCGGCTGCTGTTGCAGCCCCAGGAACCGAGTCAGGCAATATTGAACAAAGAACTAAGGCTTTCCAGAGACGAGGTGGCTTCCTAGATTGCTGGGCTTTTGGTGCTGAAACCAAGAAAGTCGTGGGAGAACAGCATGTGTTGGTCACAATACAAAAAAAAAAAAAAAAAAAGGTGAAATAAAGGAAGAGGAGGAAGGAGGGAGGAAGAGAGGGTGAGGTGGAAGGAAGAAAATCCACATTTTATGAATGAGAAACCAAAGGTCAGAGAATTTATTGAATTCGTCCAAGACCCGCTGTTAGCAAGTAGCAGAGTAATCGCTAAGCAGTATGAAAGCTGTAGAAGTTACCAGGTGCCTTGACACTTGCTGTGTGATATTTGGCCGCTCTGGCCTCAGTTTGAGATGAGAGTCTTGGGCAGCGCTCAGGAGCTGTCCTTCCCCAGCCTCAGGGAGCTGCATCAGCCACGGACGAGGGGCGTGTGCCTCAGAATGTTTCCAGACGCAGCAGCGGCTCCGAGCAAACCCCGAGCACCAGCTGCACTTTGTCATTTTCAGCTCCGCTCTTGGGTGTGGGGGGGCGGCAGAGATGGGCTGCTTCAGGATGGATGGGGGCAGAGCCGGGTTGAGAATGCTCCCATCTCCCTCTCTCCCTTGAAAGTTCCCTGTAATTAGCCTAGTTTGAGCCATTTATCTTGCAGACTTTCCGTTTTGTCAGAGATATATGCTGGGCCATCAGGACTGATCACGCCGTGGCAATAATTCCCCATCCAAACTCCAAAGCCCATTTTGCACGGGGCCTTTAAGATAATTAAAAGCAACTCTATCATCTTTCCTCCTTAAATACGAAAGCGTTTCCCAAATGAGCCAGTTCCAGGTCCTCTGCTCGGAATTCTCCCCATGGACCTCCCCTCGACTCTGCTGTCTCCAGCCTGCCCACGCCCACCTCTCCAGGAAGCCTCACCTGCCATCTCTTGCCTGGAAGCCCCCTGAGCACATATAGTCTGTACCACTCATTTGTCCTTTCTTATACACTGCCCCATCCCCTAACCATAGTATATCTCCTGCAGAAGTACTAATTGGATAGGCGTTCCTGTTGTGGCTCAGCGGGTTAAGAATCTGACTAGTATCCATGAAGATGCAGCTTTGATTCCTGGCCTTGCTCAGTGGGTTAAGGACCCGGCATTTCACAAGCTGTGGCATAGTTTGCATATGTGGCTCGGAGCCCGGGTTGCAGTGGCTGTGGCATAAACCAACAGCTGCAACTCCAATTTGACCCCTGGCCTGGGAACTTCCATATGCCACAGGCATGGGCTTAAAAAAAAGAAAGAAAGAAATACTCCTTGGATAACAATGGTTGATAGTTTAGTATTATCATCGATAGCATTTTATCACTCAGAAGATATCATGCTTGCATTCTTGTATTGAGTGTGCACATCAGCATATCAGGGTAGATACTGTTTTACTCACTTTACAGATGGGGCTCAGAGAAGATAAGAAACTTGCCAGAAGTCACACAGCTAGTAGGTAGAAGAGTCTAGACTCAAACCCAGGATTCTTTGACTTGATGTTCTCAACTGCTATACTTCCTTAACCTCTCTGAGGAGGGTCACTGTATTTCCCGGCACAATGCATATGGGAGGTGGCTAATTAAATGAATAACAAACGGACCGATAACATTAGCTAACATTCATGGAGGGCTTGCGTTAAGTCAGGTGCTGCTGTAAGAGTACCTGAATCCGCCCACACGCTTTGTGAGTTAGAAACAGTCTGGACATAGAAACATAGGCTGGACTTCGGGGCTGGGACTAAGCTGATGATTGGGTTCCCTCAGAGTTCCTGGCGATGCATAAGGTTAAATCAGCGTCTGGAGGAGGGTGGTATGTGGAGGGGAGCACCTGCAGGTCTCAGAACATCCTTTTGTGTCAGGACCTGCATCAGGGCAGCCATGACGCCTTTTAACAGCATTCGTACAGCTCGGAAGGCTGGTTTCAAGAGCAGCGAACAGCAGTGTGGTTTCAGGGCTTCAGAGCTGACATTTCATATCCTGATCTGTTCATCATCCTGTGTTCGGGAGCTGGGCCCAGTCAGGAGTCCCGATCCTGGGAACATCATAGGCCAGCTGACACCTTTCCAAGACCACCTGCATCCAAATCTGTACCTTGTTCGTAGCCCTGGGAGGAGCCCAGGTCTTGACCGAAGGTGTCAAGTGGCGTGCTCTTCCTTTCTCTTCCACTTTCTGCACTCACGTTGCCCAGGGACCCAGGTGGCCAGCCCCCAGCCCCAGCCCTGCTCAGGAATTCTGGTGACAGTGATCGTGACACCTCGCCATCCCACCTGGTGTCATCACAAAACAGCAGGGCCACCAGGTCCCTGGACTGGCCCTTGTTGGCAGCCAGGACCCCAGATTAACTCTCAGCCAGAGTCCCAGGACTCCAGGAATTCCCGGAAGACCGAAGTCCCCTCCGGTCTGACTCCCATGCGTAGTCACATCTTTTTGAGTGTTTTCTGATATTGCCAGTTTCTCCACATCAAGCCCTTATTTCCAGTACAGGTTTTGGAAAGTGACTAGTGTGGTTTAATCCCATTTCTGAAGACAGAATCCTATTTTCTAAACAGCTCCCTTAGTCACTGATCTATTGTCTTCTCCCTTCTAGGAAATCATTAATGGGCAGTGGTTTCTAACAATTTCACTTTGTTTGATTTCTCCCAAGCCACCATTCTCCCCCAGGCTCATAGTTGATAATCCGTAAACAAGTTCAAATGAATCTGAAGTTTTATTTTTAAAAACCTGTGGGAAATCTTTTGAAATTTTACTTTTTGGTAAGGAATTCTTGTCTAGTGCAAAAAGAGTTGGTTCTAAATGATGCACGTGCTTTGTATAGGTAAATGCCTATTTAGCACTAATTGAAAAACACCCTCCTAGTTGTGGAGGATGCAGAGATATAAAAAAGCGTCTACCTTCAATGACTTTGCCATCTAATTGAGCAGACAAGTTAGTTATGTAAACACCTTTTTTTCTCCCAAAAGTAGAAAATGCAGGGTGGCGCTTCATATAAAGTGCTTAGGGAGATAAGAGGAGAAAAAGATTACAACTGACTTGGGTAATCAGCCGAAGACGTACGGGAGGGTATCATTTGACAAGCACTATACGGGATAAACAAGGTTTGACCAAGCAGAGTTGGAAGGAAGGCTGTTTCGGGGAGGGAAACGGCATAAGCAAAGTCAAGGGGGTGAAGAAGAAGGAAGGACAGCAAAAGGCGCAAACGAGAAATGATGAAAGATATTATGAGAAAAAGGATGTGTCTGTATGTATAACTGGGTCCCTTTGCTGTACAGCAGAAATTGACAGAACATTGTAGATCAACTGTAATAAAAACATTAAAAATAAATACATAAATAAGATTGGGTTGGGAAGACAGGTTGGGAATGAATGGAGAAAACTTATATTATTCAGTCGTGTGTATGTGTGTGTGTGCGCGCATGCTTGCGCACGTGCGTACCAGGCTTTGGGGTCTGGTCACCTAACACTAGACCTTAAAGCCCCGGCACATCAAGGACTGTATCTGTCTTAATTAGTCTTCCTCACGGTGTCTAGCACAGTGCCTGACACAGAGGAGATGCCGTGAGGAATGTCTGTTGAGTTATGCTTATTGTGATCGAAAGGCAATGGGAAATCATGGCAGTTAGGAAGTTCATTATGAGGACCTTGGCATTCGTAAGATCCTTTCAAAAGTGGAACAGACAAGAGCAGGTGCTCCTGGGGTCTGGGAGAACTTTTGAGGGACCATCAGTAAGCTATTGGGTTGCTCCCCATCCCCATCTCCTCCTCCAGAGGTGACAGGAGCTTGAGTGGTGGCCTGGAGAAGGGAGAGGAAGTGGGGGGGGGTGTTGTTCGAAGATGTGGAAGAAAGAGGATGGAGCGTGATGGAGCTTGGAAATGGATTGAGGAGCAAAGGCCGGGAAGGAGTTGTAATGACGTCAAGGTTTTAAGCCTTAAGGGCTGAGAGGAAAGCGGTACCATTAATGAAAGAATGACAGTCAAGAGGAGAAGCAGATTTGGAATGGAGGACTCTGGGGAAGAGGCAGCACCTGGGAGAGCTGGGGTTTGGTACCCAAGTTGGTACCCAGGATGTCATGGGTAAGGGAAAGCTGGAATCCCTAGAAGAGAGAGAATACAAGAGGCTCAGGCCAGGACTTTGGAAAATACCTGTACTCTGGCAGAAGAAGAGGAGGCAGACAATGTCAGAAAAAGTGCTCCTGAGAAGGGTTTGGAATGAAATACAGAGGGGCACAGGGAAGCTCGTCGTGGATAAGGGGCTTTCTTAACGCGGGGCACCCCTGCGCGAGCGAGCATCTTCTTGAATAAAGCCTCAGCTTTGTGCAGTCTCTGAGCCTCACTTCTCGAATCACTGGTCTCGTTCCCAAGCATTCATCCAAACTGCTTCCTGTGAAACAGGTGACATTTCCTCCCCCCACTCCAAGGAAATGGACTGACTTGATTTCATCACCGATGCCCTTGACATCTGGCAGGCGGGGTGAGGGCTGAGCGCTGGCCACTCTGTGCTGCCCGCCTACGCTAGTGCCTTTGGTGCTGACCCCGTGGGTTGAGTTAAGCAGCCACAGCAGATCGTGTCAAGAGTTCTAACCATGGTGGCTCATGCCCTCTGGAAGTGTCTGTTCCTGCGATACAGAAAAGGACGACATAAGCCGATGGGCATTCTTGTTGACAGATCACCCATGACTACTTGATAAATATTTATCTGCTCATAGCCGTGAACCCGACAGCTCCGAAAACCATGTCTCCCTGTCTCAGCTCCTCAAAATCTTGGCCGAGCAGGACGTCTGGATGTCATGGGAAGACGAAAAGTGCTTTGGAGTCAGACTGGCCTGGGTTCGAGTGCTGGCTGCCGTGGCTGTGCAACCTCTGGCAAGTTACTTCAGCTCTCCAGATGTACTGGGTGCCTCCTATGTGCCGCCCACATCCCTTTGTCCCCAGATGTTCCCTGTTCTCCATCACTGATGGAGTCATGCTTCTCCTTTAGAAGAATCTTGCCAACCGCTTAACCCAGTGGTGCTGGCCTCCATCACCGTCCCCTGATTTCCTAAAACCCAGACTGACTGATCCTCCCCTGGGACTGAGAGGTGGGCTTTGTCAGGAGGTCTCTATTGTAGCTGACGTAGAGGAAGCCACAGACATCCAGGATCCAGGGCAACTCCCCTGGACCCACAGAGGCTCTGGCCTCCCACTGGCTGCCCAGAGAGACTGGATAACCAATGGGGAAGGATGCAGGGGTTAACACCACATGGGGCCAACTCTGAGAGCGACAGGAGAGCAGGAGACTGAAATAAGTCCACCGGTCGCTGCTGGCTGTCCTGCCCATGTGCAGAGGTCACACATAGCCGCCTCGTGTGGTGGATCAAGCAGCTGTTTCCTTGTGATGTTTTGGCAGCTCGGTTCTGTACCGCCTTGGACCCGTCTCCTCTCTCACCCTCCCCGCTTTCCTTCTCCCTCATCTGTGCCTCCCTGGGGGCTTGTGCTCCCCACCCAGGACTGTTAGCAAGTAGGCTTTGCCTCGGGCTCCATTTTCTAGAAAGCCCAACCCTGTCTCTGAGCTTTAGTTCCCCATTTTATCAAATCAAGCTCACTGCATCCATCTCAAGCGATTGTTGGCAGAATTAAGTGACATACTGTGCATTAAACACCAAGCCTGGAGTGGCACGTGGTAGGTGCTCGGTACGAATGAAAAGTGTCATAATCGGGGATTACAACGTGATGATGAGACTTGCCATCTTGGGGGTGTCTGATCTCTGCCTAACATCCAGTCATTTTATTTATATCGTTGTTGGCACCAAGAACGTCTTAAGCTTGGGGAATAAGACTTAAGTGCAATTTTTATGACAGCTTTGAAGAGGGATCTCCAAGTAGCTTACTTGGGAATCTCACCTAATAATTAAAAAGGAAGAAGATGATGTCTCAGCTTTGTTATACAGACAGAATTTGGTGGATGGGGCTGATGCTGGTAATGTCCTAGAATTCAGTTTATCACAGAAACAGATTCAGGAGGATCAGACTGGGGATAAAAGGGGGATCTTTTCCCCTTTTGGTGCCATTATAAGCAGAGCAGTAGAAGCGAAGAATCAAGTCCTTCAGTGAAGAATTTGATTTAAAAACGAAGCATATTTTAGGGAGTTCCCATTGTGGCCCAGCAGAAATGAATCCAGCTAGTATCCATGAGGATGCGGGTTTGATCCCTGCCCTCGCTCTGGGGGTGCGGGATCCGGCGTTGCCATGAGCTGTGGTGTAGGTCGCAGACGCGGCTGGGTCGGATCCCACGTTGCTGTGGCTGTGGCGTAGGCTGGAAGCCACAGCTCTGATCCAGACCCTAGCCTGGGAACTTCCATGCGCGGAAGCGGCCCTAAAAAGCAAAAAATAAAGTAAAATAAAAAACATAGCATATTTGATTAGTCACAAACTGGGGATTGATGTGGGAGAGACACAATTTTATCATTGGCCATTTTGGTTCAAGTGTATGTCAAAAGTTGCATTGTTACCTAAGCAGAATAAATTTGGAGAAATGAGAGTAATAGTTAACATTTTTGGCAAAACTTACTACACTCCAGAAGCTGTGCTAAGCTCTTTACACACCATCTCCTTTCATCCTTTTAAAACCCTTAAGGTGCCAGGTTGTCTTGGCGTCCCACGAATCCCCAGTAAAGAAGCTCAGGCATCTGTGAGAACTGGCAAAAGTGGGGGAGGGGGCTTTGGATTAGACAAGTGATAAGCTAGACGTCCTGCTGAAAAAGGAGAGCAATTGGAACGTAATTTTAAAAGTCCTGCAGACCGTCTGTAGTTTCTCTGAGAGCTGCCTTAAGCCAGAGGCTTTCACATCGTTCTTCCGGAGTCAGAAGGAGGCTGCTGTCCAGGCGAGGGGATGTTAGGTGGGACTCCAGCCCCGCTACCTCTGATCTCTGGTTCAAGCATATAGCCTAATGGAATTCCCTGTAACGTGTATCGGAACCCAACTTTCGGTATTGGAAATGACAGGCATGGCCTGGTCTTCTGCTGGCAAGTGTGGACGTTGGCTGGCCTGAGCATAGATCATGGGCATGTACATTAAAATGGCATTGCTCAGCCTCCTTGTGTAGACAGGTATGGCTACGTGCCTAGGTCTGGCCACAGGGGTGTGAGCAGAAGGGTCCCAGAACCCTACCCCTTGCACTGTGCCTCTTGGAACATTGGAGTAATGAGCAGGGCACATCCTGGGCCATGAGGACACAGATGGTGCCCGCGAAATGGTGAAGCAAGAAACCAGAGGCTGCCTGGGCCCTGGGGACTTGATGGTGCAGTGTTGCCTACCCCTGAGCTTGGACAGGAGGGAGCCAGGGTCCGTTCTATTTCAACACCCATAGTGGGGGCTTTTCTTCTTCTTTCAGCCAACTGAATTTTTTTTTTTTTTTTTTTTTTTCTTCTTAGGGCCACACCTGCGGCATATGGAGGTTCCCAGGCCAGGGGTCTAGCTGGAGCTGTAGCTGCCTGCCACAGCCACAGCCACAGCAGTGCAGGATCTGAGCCACCTCTGCGACCTACACCACAGTTCACAGCAACACTGTGAGTGAGGCCAGGGATCGAACCTGCATCCTCATGGAAACTAGTCAGATTTGTTAACCACTGAGCCATAATAGGAGCTCCCTGATTTCTAACTAGTATGCTCACTTATAGATTATACAGGGTTTCGTAATCAAAGTGTCAGCCTTTCTCTCTTTGGTTGGTAAAGAAGGGCATCTGCATTTTTTCACTCTCCGTCAAAGAGATTCTCAAAGGGCTTTTTGCAGCATGGAAACTCAATCTCACATGGGGAACGCATTGTAATCTTACAGGCTTTCATTCTGGGTGCTGCTAGATGGGTAGCACGGATGCCGAGACACCGTTGGCATCTGCTCTTCCCTCAGCCGGGCTTTCTCAGCTTTCTGTGATTTTGCTCATGGGCATGCTTTAGTACATGCTTGAAGGCTCCGTCCCCTCTGCCCTTGATCCACACCCCCTCATCCTTCTCGAGCCCATCTCTAGATCAGAGAAGCCTTCCTTAATGCCCTGAAGTGAAATCCCACGTGTTTTCTTCATATGCTGTAGCACTTGGGAAGATAGTACAGCTTCATGCTTCCTTTCAGAGAGGCAGGCTATCAGAATTGATTATCCAGTGGTATTTATGGAGTGCCTACTGTGTGTCAGGCCATGTGCTGGTGGCTAGATAGGCAGTGATGAACCTAATAGGTGATCTGTTCCCTGCTCTCTTGGAACTTAAGGTCTGTGGGAAAGACAACTAAAAAAAAATATGCAAATAATGGAGTTCCTGTTGTGGCTCAGCAGCTTAAGAACCCAACATTATCTCCCTGAGGATACAGGTTTGATCCCTGGCCCTGTTCGGTGGGTTAAGGATCTGGTGTTGCTGTGAGCTGTGGTGTAGATCAGAGATGCAGCTGGGATCCCATGTTGCTGTGGCTGTGGCGTAGGCCACAGCTGCAGCTCCCATTCGACCCCTAGCTCGGGAACTTCAATACACCATAGGTGCAGCCATAAAAAAATGCAATTAAAAAATGTGATCGGTTTCCTGAAGAAAAAGAGAATGGTATTCTATGAGGAAGAAGAGCCAGCTTGGGGCTGAATGGGATATTTGCACCATCTCAATGGAAGAGTGATGCATATGCTCTCTGACGAGGTGGTAGACATGCTAAGATTCAGCAATTAAGAAGCCCGGTGTTGGTATCGGGCAGGTTTGAGTTTGCACCCTGGCTGTACCACTTCTTCTTAGCTGTGTGACTTTGGGTCAGTCGTTTAACCTCTCTGAGCCTGAAAGGTAATGGAACCTGACTCATGAAGTCCAATGCACAGTGCCTGGACTAAGCTCAACAAATGTGGTCTCTTGTTATTTTTGAGTGTCTAACAGCCATCTAGCTGTGGATGTTCTGAGGGCAGATTCTTCTCCTTATTCTTCTTTATATCCCAGTCAGAGGACATTAGTTGGCAAACCCTAGAAGTCATTTGAATAATACTAATCAGCCTTGACTGGACGCTCCTAGGTGCCAAACAGCACTGTTAACACTTCAAACGTTTGCAACAATTCCATGAGGCTGGTGCCACTGTCAGACCTAGCAGGAACCGCCATCCAGAGAGGTTGCATCATTTGCTCAGGGTTGTAGGCTCAGCACGTGGGGTAACAAAGGTTTAATCCCAAGCAGCCTGGCTCCGGAACCACCACATCAGGTTGATTCTGCCATGGATGAAAGAAATCTCTCCGGCATTTCGGAGAAATGCCGCCTCCTCTCAGCCATGTCCTTATTAGGGTGCGGGCTCTCCAAAGGTATACTAATTTGGGAAATGCATTTCCCCTCAAATGATGTAATAATCACTCCTCTACTCTCTTATTAACTGTGATGAATGAAGAAGTGACACAAATAGAATTTGCCTCTTCCCCTCTTGCTTGTCAGTAATGGGGGTCTCCTGGGGGCTTCGGGTGACATGGAACGTGTGTCTGCCCCCCCCCAGCTCATCTGACCGCAATCTGTCCTGCACCCCCCCCCAGCCTGTGGGTTCCACAGCCCTTTCTCTGCGGTTCCTCCCTGCCTCTGGCGCGTGCTCCTGTCTTCTTCCCACTTTCTCTCTCATTAAAACACCTTCACCCGAAGGCATCTGCGAGATGAGAAGTGTGCCTGCCGGCTCACTCTGGGAAGCCAAACTGCTTAAATTGCTTCTTTTATTTTCAAAAAAAGTGTGTGTTATTTGGAATGGAGGATGGCCTTACCTGGTCCTCATGGGCCTGCTGTTCTGGGATATTTTGTTAGGCACGACGGGAGAAAATAATGCCTTACACACCCACAGCTCCGCTTGTCACAGGCGTTGTAACAAACTGCCAAGAGTGCGGATACCTCCGCTGTTCTCTTTATTAATGTTCTCCGAGGTGTGGGGATCCGTCTGCCTTTAGCTGCCTGTCCCAGTTATCCAATTATGTAAGGAGGGCATAGGGGGAAGTGGTCGGAAACAGACTGTTGGCAAACCCCAAATGGCACTGTCGGAGGGACGTGGCCTCCCGGCTCCCCATTCAACAGCCAAGGTGTGGCTTGGTCTGTGACTCAAAGCTGATCCCGAGCTGAGGAAGTGATAAAGGGGGCCAGGCAGGGGACATTGGGTAAGCAGTGAGACAGGGCTGGAAAGAATAGGGGGCTGGGCTAGCATGAGCAAGACCATTTCGCTAGACAGTTTCACAGCCCAATCAATTCATAAGTGTTCACTGATGTCCTCCTAGATGTTTAACTCTGGGTTAGGTTTCGAACATAAGACAATGTATTAGAATCTGAAGACCTGGTTTCGATTTCCAGTTCCAAATGTTTACTAAAGACAGTGGGATTCTCTGAGATTTAGTTGTTTCTTGTTAGTTTGTTTTGTTTTTTTGGTCACATTCACAACATGCAGAATTTCCCAGGCCAGGGGCTGTCGTTGTGGCGCAGCAGAAACGGATCTCACTAGGAACCATGAGGTTGCGGCTTCGATCCCTGGCCTCGCTCAGTGGGTTAAGGATCCGGCGTTGCCGTGAGCTGTGGTGTAGGTCACAGACACAGCTTAGATCTGGTGTTGCCATGGCTGTGGCATAGGCCGGCAGCTGTAGCTCCAGTTGGGCCCCTAGCCTGGGAACCTCCATATGCCGCTGGTGCGACCCTAAAAAGCAAAAAAAAAATTTCCAAGGCTGGGGTTTGAACTCAGGCCACAGCAGTGACCCGAGCCACAGTGGTGACAATGGCAGATCCTTAACCTGCCAAGCCACAGGGGAACTCTTGAGACGTAGTTATTTAATCTGTGAAATGGAATGATCATATTTCTCATAGTGCATCTTAGCCAGTGTGTGTGGTTGCTAGTAATAGTAACCCATTTAAGCCAACTTCATTAAATCAGAAACAGGTGGAAGGATGTGCGTGTTTCTAGGAACACAAGGGCAGGAACGAGGGCTGGTCTCGTGGGCTTGGAATCAGGAACGGAGATGCTATTCGGAATGGAGTTTGTTACGCTCTCAATCTCTCCAGTTCTCTCTCTCCATCTCTCTCTTGCTTTCTTTCTCTCTGCTTTTCTCCATGCATTTTCTTCTTCTCCTCCTTCTTTTCTTTTTTTTGCCTTTTAGGGCCGCACCTGCAGCATATGGGGGTTCCCAGGCTAGGGGTCCAACTGGAGCTGCAGCTGCAGGCCTACACCACAGTCACAGCAACTCAGGATCCGAGCCGCGTCTGTGACCTACGCCACAGCTCACGGCAACGCCAGATCCTTAACCCACTGAGCAAGGCCTGGGATCAAACCCGTGTCCTCATGGATACCAGTCAGATTCATTTCTACTGAGCCACAACGGGGACTCCCTCTGCATTTTCTTAGTTCACATCTGTCTGTCTCTGTATCTCTGTCTCTTTCTTCTCTTCATCAGGGCAGAGAACAGACGCCCATGGTACCCTGGGCCTCTGGGTCTCTATCCTCACAAGTCCAACAGTCACTGAAATTCTTGAGTCCAGATTACAAATACCAGTGAAAGAGGATCTGGCTGGCTCTGCTTTGGTCAGGGACTTGGGCAAACTGTGTGGCATACCGCCCAGTCCGTGTGGCAGTGGAGTCGTGCTTATGAGAAGGAAGCATGGGCACACTCTCTAAGAAGAGGTATCAGGGCAGAGAGTGATGGAAGACGGCTCGGCACGCCGGGCCACTGTAAGGAAGAAGCAGGCCGATGGAAAATTTCTCAGCAGAGCCACTGAGAGCTCAGTGTTGAGTGCATGCCAGCAAAACCAACTGCAAGAGCAGCTTACAATTCAGTGTGAGTGGCAAGGCTAATGCACGCAGGGTCTAATCCTGCCCAGTCCCTGTGTTAAGAAAAACCCGAGCCCAAGGAGTTCCCATCGTGGCTCAGAGGTCACGAACCTAACTGCTGTCCATGAGGGCACGGGTTCGATCCCTGGCCTCGCTCAGTGGGTTAAGGATCCAGCATTGCCGTGAGCTGTGGTGTAGGTCGCAGACGTGGTTCGGATCTGGTGTTGCTGTGGCCTATGGAATTTCCCAGCTCTGATTCGACCCCTAGCCTGGGGACTTCCACATGCCGTGGGTGTGGCCCTAAACAAAAGGGACAGAAAAGAAAAAAGAAAACTCGAGGCTAAGAAGCCCATCAGGAGGAGAGGCTTGCGGTTAGTCCTGCTGCCTGAGTCCCAGTATCTCTGTGTCCACTGAGCCGGGACAGCGTTTACATGGAGAGGGTATAACAGGATCTCTGCTTCTGCGGTTCCTGACTTGCCCCCCTGCCTGTTCCCATTTGCCCTGACTCCTAGCCTATTGGGTCAAGAATCTGATTCCCACCCTCATCTAAGGCAGCCCTTCCCCCAAGGACCAGATCTTAGCTCTAGGAACCCAGTTCCTGGTAGAGGCTTATTTTATCCTCAATAGAATCTTAAAACCGAGAGAGCCTGCCCAAGACATCAGACACCCCCGAACATCACAGGCCAGTGGTACCCTAACCTAGGCATGCCTCATGGACTCTGCGGTTTAGGATGCAGAGCCTGCTGGCCAGGAAGTCCCTCTATGCACAGCCCCGCTCAGTGCCAAATGACCTTCCTGTTCCCAGCAGCCTCCCCATTAAGATACCAGCAAGTCTTGAAGCCAAGGCCATAGAGCTGATTACAGATAATTTCATCTAAAATGATGCAAAGTCCTGGATAGAATGTCCTGTAAGATATTTCCAGCCCAGCAGCCCCATAGGAGATGGTGAGTAAAATCAGCCGGGGGCAGGGGGCAGTGTATTATTTTGCCAACAGCATGATTTAATATATTCCCATGCATTTATAGAACACACAGTGAGGGATGGGTTTTGTGCCTTGAACCCGTTCAAATAATAGCAGGTTACACATAGTGGAGAAGGACACGTATGAAGCCTCAGGACAGATGGATCTCCATCATGGCCATACCGTGCCTGAGGTTGCCTGGACTCTTAAGGAGGACATATTTGAACAGCATGGATGGGCGGCCCCAACTTTACTGGGTGAAGTTGGCAGGAAACGACAGGTCTCTTGGTTGGAAAGACCTCTTGGGGTACCTGACAAGGGAGCTGATGTCAGTCAAGCTTCAGCCTCTTTCAAGAGCATCGACACATGTCCACCCTCTCTGACCTGTCCCGGGTCACGTCCCCTATTGTCTGATGGCAGACCAGCTCCTTTTCCTACCACAGCAGGGCGGGAGCTGGTTCTAGGATACGTCCGTGACAGCTGCCTTTCTCCCATTTGTTCTTGCAGGTGATGGATGGTTGGCTGAATCCTGTATTTACAAGTTCAAACCCCACTCTATCCAGTGTCCTTACTTTGCATATTATCTGTCCCCACACGTCGCTCTGCTGGAGTACGCGTACGGAGCACTCCTTGTCTGTGTCAGCATGTGTCGCTGGAGCAGGGAGCAGAGGATGAGCTATGATGCAGGAGAGAACATAGTATGGGTTGATGGGTAACTTTAGCCTCCGATGAATGAGCATTTTCTGCTTGCCCAACATCAGAATTTCCAGTGTGATGTGGAATCTGTCACGTCTGCCTTGGGTCCAAACCAGGCTTGGCCCGAGTGTCTGTTAGCGACAGTGCTTTCTGAATGCCCCGGGCAGTGGTGTGGTGGAAAAGGCAGGACCTTTAGGGTCAGCCAGTCCCAGTGCTACCAGTTAATTGTTAGGAAAACATTTACCTTCTGGGAGTCTTGTTACATCCTGGTGGAAAAACACTCAAAAGTAGACAGCTTGAGCAAATTGCCTTGGATATAGAACTAGTGTTTAATATATTTAACTGTTTTCTTTCCCGTAAGAAACATCTGTATTGTGATGGGACTCTAGGCCTGTTCACATTTGGGGTGATTCCTCTTTCTTTGTCTTTTCTTTCTTTTTTCTTTTTTTGGCCTTGTTAAGGCCGCACCCGCGGCATATGGAGGTTCCCAGGCTAAGGGCTGAATTGGAGCTGTAGCCGCCAGCCTTCGCCACAGCCACAGCAACGCAGGATCCGAGCCGCGTCTGCGACCTACACCACAGCTCACGGCAATGCCGGATCCTTAACCCACTGAGCGAGGCCAGAGATTAAACCTGCATCCTCATGGATCCTTGTCGGATTCGTTTCCGCTGAGCCACCACAGGAACTCTGATTCCTCTTTCTGAAGTTCTCTATCCAACCCAAGATTCTCCTCCACCCAGTTAACAAGCTCAGGATGGTGTCTGCCAGCTCCTAGGGGGAAAGCATTACTGTAGCGAGGGCCAGTAGCCTTCTGCCTCATGTGCGCAGCTGGATGGATGTCGCCCTGATGCGGTGCCGTGACCCAAAGAAGATGCAGTGACACAGCCCCTAAGACACTTTGCACAGAACTCACCATAGTTACTGAGCCTGGAAGGGTAGCACAGCTTTTGCATCTGACAGCATCTGTGCCGAGGCCTCCCTGAAGGCTGCGGAATGTTCTTTAGGTGGTTCTAACTCATCACGGGGAACTGTGCCACTCACCTACCCCAGTGAGAGGGGGTGCGGGAAAAGCGGAATGTGCGGGTCCTTGGGCTGTTTCGTGGAGCCCCTAAACCCTTATTCCCATCTCCTGCAGCACTCCTCTGGGTTAGAACAGTGGTCCTCACTTGGGCGGCCTGGTAGGGAGATTTAGAAAACACTGCTGCCCTAACCCTACCCCAGAACATTGGAATCAGAGCCTGGGGCTGGAGCCCAGGGGTCTGTATTTTAAAGCCCCCCAGGTGATTCTAAGATGAAGGCAGGATGGAAGACCATAGCTTAACCCTGGTTCTTTGTAATGTGCATGCAGTTCGCTTGGGGATCTTGTTCACTTGCAGATCCTGACTTGGTGCAGCTGGAGTAAGGCCTGAGACTCTGTGTTCTTTTTACAGCCACCCCTGTGGCATATGGAAGTTTCCAGGCTAGGGATCAAAGCCGAGCTGCAGCTGCTGGCCCATGCCACAGCCACAGCAACGCAGGATCCGAGCCGCGTCTGCGACCTACACCACAGCTCACGCAACGCCGGATCCTTAACCCAGTGAGTGAGGTCAGAGATCGAACCCTCATCCTCACAGAGACAACGTTGGGTTCTCAACCGGCTGAGACCCGACGGGAACTCTGAGACTCAGCATTTCTAGCAATGCTGATCCGGGAGCACCCTTGAGTAGCCGTGTCTGCAGCCTTCTTCATCATCATAGCTGTAATCATTGAAACTGTAGCCGCAGATTCAGCCCGACCCTTCTTTCTCAGGACCAGCCATGAGCAGGAGAAACCTACCCGACTCAAGCCCCTCTCTTGAGCTCAGGGTCCAGCCCCCTGGCTGAGCCTCACCCATTAGCAGCGGGGAAATTGGACTCTCACTTTATGTCCTATCCCCTGGTTGCAAAATTCAACTTTCTATTCCCAAATGCCATCATTTACCCGAACCAGGATCCCCAGAACACTGTCGCGTAGAGTTTTAATAACTGGGAAGTGAATATAAACCTCTCCCATGTTTAAATAAACTGGGAAATTCTGGGCCAACGAGATTTGAAATCTGCATCGTTTTCTGTACCGTCAGACCCTTTGATATGCAAATAGGCGTTCTGAAATCAAAAGCAGTCAGTGCTCCCCAAACTTATTTTACTACAAAATACTTCATTTGTGGGACACCTTAATAACATTACGTAGACCTGGTGAGCTCTAAAACCCATTTGGCAAAATGCTACTTTAGATTTATTTCTACAGACTGGAGATTAGCATGGAGATGGCTGGTTAGGATTTTCTATCAGCATGCAAGCGAGGAGATCCCTCCACGGGCCATCATAAATTGTTCATGCGTCTGCAACCAGGAGAGAGAAAGACAGGGCCTGAGAAAAAGATGGTCAAAGGTGCTAATTTGCCATGATTTTGAGAAATAAGGGGGATAATTTTTATGGCTGCTGGAAAGGAATAAATTGCTGCTGCCGTGTTTATGGCACCGAGGAGAAAGGTTGAAACTAAAATATTCTTGCAAAGTCAAAGGTCTCGGGAGATGGGCCAAGAGAGGGGAAGCTGCTCTGTTGAGGATATAATTTCCTCTCTTCTTATGTATTATTTTTGAAAGATAGAAGATTCCGGGGCTAGTGGGCGGGGGAGGGGGAGGTATGCAAGCAGGGCAGCCGATGTATGTGGGCAAACATCCTGCGTAGAATGTGGCAGAATGCTTGCTGTGATGTTTGTTTCTTCATATGGATTTGACGTTAATTTCCTGGAAATTAATGAATTTGGGGGAAGTGCAGCATCTTAGCCGTTCTGGCTGAATTTCTGTTCTTATATTCTACTCCTTGGAGAACTGGGATCTCAAGGGTCTTTTTCTACCCTCCAAACCTGGGTTCCTAGGGAGTTCTGGCCAGTGACTGGGGACCTGTTACCCACCAATTAAAAAGCCCAGATGATGATTTTCTCATGGTGAGCCCTGCTTTACCCACTAGTCTGGGGCTGAACAGTTCTGATACCACCCCCCTCCCCCCCACCGCTGCCCAGTAAGGATGCTGGACGCAGAGCTGTGAGGTCAGGAGAGCAGCTGTCATCGCTGCCCCCTGCATTGCTGAAGTGGACATTCCTCCTTGGAATCCTGATGTCTACTGTGAAACAGAGACATCTTCCAAATTGGGAGCCTCCGGCATTGGGTAAATGGGAAGATGTCCATTGCAGGATGCACCTGCGTTGACTTTCGTGTCAACTGGATTCCACGCTGTTATGCTAGATTTGTTTCCCTTTCAGGTGCTGTGTTGGGTAAGGATTAGCTGCACTCAGTACAAACAACTCTGAGCAACTGAAGGGAAACGGACTTGTTACTAGTTCTTATGCAGTAATTGGTACTGGCGAAGGAACAGGATAAGCTCTCAGCGGTGATGCCCGGTCCTCAAAATTAGATCTCCCGCTGCAGTCGATTTCCCCCGCCTCTTCCCCCAGGACTCAGATTCCAACTGGGGTCTTGTACAAGTGCATCTGCTGGAGAGAGCTTGGATCACCGTCAGATCCCCAGGCACTAGAGAGTCTAGGAAATGTCGCGTTTAACTTCCGTAGTTTCTGCAGTTGTGAAAGAAACACTTTTCGAGTGAACCAGTCTCCGGTACCCATTACTGGAGTGAGAGCGTAGTCACAGTACCGTTATCATTAAATGATGGATGAAACCTAATATAATCACGAGGCACACGTCATACTGTGGATTGGAAATGCATACCCGCTTTTGGGAACAGAGCTGCCAAGACAATTTTGCATAGTCCCAGAAACCAGGTCAGTATCACTACCCTTCTGTTTACCAGTATCACGATATCTGTTACATAGTCTGTTATGACCTCATTAGAATTCTGGGACTTCAGGGGACTCTGGGGATGGAGAGTCTGTTCAGACCTCTTGTTTCGTTGAGCTTATCACATAGCTCTCTAAGACTGTATCTTCGATTGTGTCTCCCCAGCTAAAATGTGCATCTGCAGGAACTGTATCTTTGTCATCTTTTGATCCCTGGTGCTGAGCTTGATTCCAGGTGTGTGGTGGGTGCTACATAATCAAAGAATGGGGCGGGGGGGGGGCGTGGAATGGAAGAAGGAAGCCGAGGCGCGTATAGGAGAATCTACGTGACCAGAGCCTGACCCACAGACTTTGGGAAAACGCAGGTGAATGGCCAGATGCTTTATCTCTGTACAGCATCTTCCCTTCCTAGGGTGGGACATCAGGGTCAGGAGAAACGACCATGGTGATGAGACTGCTGAAAGGATATTCCTTTTTCCGGAGCCTTCTGTGGGTACCATTGCTGCTGCGATCCCAGAAGCATGGCAGGTTAGGAGGGAGTGAGGCTAAGAAGAGGCACGAGTGAGCCAGAGTGAGGCGTTTACTGTGAAAAAGAGACATCCTCTCGCCTCAGCCCCAGAGGTGCAGAGACTAGGATACAAAACAGGGAGCCAGAGAAGGAAGGGAAAGGGGCAGCAGGTCAGAGGGGCGACAGGGAAGCCTTGGCCCTGGGGGGGTCCCTGAAAAGGTCACTCTCAGCTGAACGTTTTCTGGGTTTGCTGGCGCCCGATGCATCAAGTGGGTATCTAAATGCAAAAAGCCAGCCCCGGGACCAGAACCAGGAGGCTGGGAGCCCATCTCCCTGTTTCTCCAGCTCGCTTTGTGACCTCTCCTGCTCTCTGTAGCCCAGCCTGGGTAAAGGAGCATGCATGGTGCTCACAAGTAGAAACGTGCAGCCCTCTGCCCAGGGGTCTGCCGTGGCCCCCAGCACAGCCCACAAGGCGGTTAAGACTGCATCGGGGGTGACTCATCCTTTAAATCCGTCGCCCCACAATCGTCTCCAACATCTTAGTGGCTGCCTTACCCCTCACTGGGTGTGGATAAAACTGTCTGTTCATGACTATTGCACTTTGGTAAGGAAATTGTATGGAAATAGACCAGGCATTGCTGTTCTGAGGTTAAATCTTTTACACTAGGTTGATGGATAACCTAATAGGGATTTTTTTTTAAATGAGTCAAAATAATACAGTTAGGGAGTTTCTGTTGAGGCTTAGCAGGTTAAGAACCCAACTAGTATCCAAGAGCATGTGGGTTTGATCCCTGGCCTTGCTCAGTGGGTTGAGGATCTTACGTTGCCATGAACTGTGGTGTAGGTTGTAGATGCGGCTCGGTGTAGATGCAGCTCAGTGTAGATGCGGATCGGTGTAGATGTGGCTCAGTGTAGGTTGCTGTGGCTGTGGTGTAGACCGGAAACTGAAGCTCCGACTGGACCCCTGGTCTGGGAACTTCCATATGCCACAGGTGCAGCCCTATAAAGAAAATAAAGAAAAACAATAATGCAGTTAGTGTTTGAATTGTCCTTCCCAGTCCAGCAGTAACAAATAATGCCCAGTAGTCTCTTTATTGTAATGAGCATGTACAGGCTCTCTGTGTTGGGAGGAGCCTGGATAGATGTTTATTAGATATTTATTCTTATAATCACATGCTCCATGGGGGGCATGGGTGTCTCAGGAGAAATCCTCTGGAATGATATTCAGCACAGACGACCAAAACCCCTAACAATGTTCCTTTGCTGGTCCAGTGAGAGCAGATTCCACCTGGGGGATGGTAATAGCTGCTTTCCTCCCCAGGCTGGATTGGCTGGTAAACACACACTGGCTTTGTTTCCCCCCTATGCTTGAAGAACGCGCGTGGGTATTATTAATGTGTGGTGAGGGTGGTGAGAAAACACCACTAGCTTTGCTAGTGTCTGCTATGTGCTGAGTACCGTGTGTTACCAAGGTGGACTGTTTGAAATGCATAACCCTAAGGAAAAGGCCTTGCCACGCTTATGTGATTAGACATCCTGAAATGAAGGTAGGATACTCGCCCCTCTACCATAAGGTACTGCGCCATTTACTCATTCAGTCACCTGTGAAGGCTGCCTAGTACAGTGATTCAGGTCGTGCACTGCCCAATTCTAAAGAGCTCGATTCCTGTAGACAACATTGAAACTTTGAGGTTTATAACCTGCACAGATGTGTGAAATACGTTAAGTCCTGGGGAGTGGGGGGAGGAAAGCAGGAAGATACAACCCTATGTACATGACGTAAAGATATCTGTCTATAAAGTGATATTATAGAATATCATTGTGATTGAATTTTGAGCACGAGTTTTACAATTTGAAATGTAAGTGGGACAGTCATCTTCTGGATCTGATGCCGGGTCACCCAGGTCCTCCTATAGAGGAGAGGCTTAGACTTCTATCTCCAGCCATATCTTACTTCTGGCTCCTTCCTGTAGGCGCTGACTTTCCTGTGTGCATTACACAGACCTAGTATCTGCCCTTCTGCTTTGTCTGTGTCAGAGCCTGGCCGTCCCCTGGCTAGAGCCTTGCTAGCTTGGTTCCCATGTCTTCCTGAGGCTCACTCCAGGGGTCTGCCCCTCATTTCAGCTTCATTACTCCCGCCTGGATGCTGACAGCTGCCGGTGGTCTCGCCCCATTATGTGGAAGAGCCAGGATGTGAAGAGGTTAAATACTTGGATGGTGCCACCTCGGCTGAAAAGTTTTCTGCATCTTCTCTTTGGGGAGTTTCTTTAGAGCTTGGACTCAGCCTTCTGCTGTTTCTTCAAGCTTGAGAATCTTCCTCTTTGGGGAATGAATATGAATTTGGGAAGCAGACGAAAATCACCAGAAGAAGAGGTTGAGTCAATCGGAGTATCATGTGACTCTAGAAAAGGAAGCTAGTATTTTCGTATGCCCTATAACCTGTCAGAAGTTACGCATTTTCTCCATTTAGAGTGGAGACAAAAATCGAGGGATACTCTTCAAAATAACTGACCCATTCTCATCACAGTTGCCAAGATCAGGCAAGAATGAGGAGTAGTTACAGACTGAAGAAACAAAAGAGATGAGACAACTAGAGGCAATGGTGGGATCGTAGGCTGGATCCTGAGGCAGAAAGAGGATACCAGAGAAAAACTGACAAAATTCAAACGATATCTAGCGTTTAGGGAATAGCATTGCAGTAATGTTAATTTCCTGATTTTGATCCTTGTTCTGTGGTTCTGTGTGCTGTTAACATCAGTGGAAGCTGGGTGAGGGGTAGAGATGAATGCTGTAGTATTTTTGTAGCTTCTCTGCAAGCCTAAAAGTATTTCAACTAAAAAGTTAGAAGAACTCAAGAAGCGTGGGCAGGGCACCCCACTTGGGAGACAATGACATGAAACGTCATCCTATTTGAAATCCCTTTGCCTGCTGGTGTCTTGTTTAGTTGCAGGGAAAATGTGTCACCGTCTCACGAACCCAGAGCATTTTACTGTCACCGACTCCTCTGGTTTGAGAAGAACTACTCCGCATTATGGAATCTGTCCCCAAAACCCATATTCATCCCTGTTTTCAGTTTCCATCATGGCATCTCTGGTGTCAATATACTTCCGCTGCCCATCCTCACCCTCAGACCTGTTTCCCTGGTTCTCACGATGGTCCACTCAACAGACCCCTTTCTTCCCAGAAGCCCTCCCACCCGTTACCCTTCTGGGACTAGCTTCCAGCCCTTGGTGGGTTTCCCTGTCCGTAGGCTCCAGCCCAGCCAGCGCTCAGCCCAGCGTATCAGCTAGGAGACAGCAGCGGGGAAGCTAGAATTTCAGATGCCTGTGAGTGGAAGCGATATTGCTGGATGGAGTGTGTGACTTTCCAAGGAGATGGTTTTGAAACACAAGATGCCTTAACAACGTATGGGGACACATATTGCAAACACAGTTTTCCCACGTTACCGCCATGACTTGTGTGTGATATCAGTGACTTCAAACGCGATTTCCCGTTAAAGTCAATAGGACCCAGTTAAAAGAGCTGGGTAAAGACACGTTTTATTCAGTTCAAAGCCATTTGTTAAATACCACCATGGAGCAGATGCTGCACTCTGTGCTGGTGGCACAAAGCTGATTAAGAGATGGTCTGTGTCCTTGAGCAGCCCAGTGTATGTGCGATGAGGTGCCACAATGCGAAGTTTAATGTGAAAGGGGGAGGGAGGAGGGGAGGGAGGAGGGGAGGGAGAGGTTCTTGGGCAAGATCACCTTTTTTTTCTCCTGGAACAACACAAGGGTATTTGATAGATGCTGTGTAGAATATCAGCGGCATGGGGAGGAGAAAATGGTCTCTGAATATCTCCTTTTGACACACAGTACTTGGAAGAGCCGCTTCCCATTTCTCTCCAAAATTCCTCCATTGTTCAATGTCCTTCTCCTGGCCACGCACACAGGTCACCTGCTAAGTGACACTCTCCCTTTAACAGGATAGGACACTGACTCTCCTACATGCTTGCCCATCATCTGGGGAGCTTCACGTCAAACTTCATACCCGTCCATCCCAAGATCCCAGTTCAGTAGGACGAAGGGGCAACCCCTTATCAGCGTCTGATTCATTTCCGGATTGGATGTTCTCCCCTCGCCCTTTCACGCGAAGGTGTGCCTTGCTCTGGGCACTTTCAGAGAGCAGAATGGAGGGGACAGTAGGCAGGACCGGGGCCACCATGTCTTACAGCTCCAGAGGGTGCCAGGCTCTCAGAATATAATATGAGCATTGACTTCTATGCTGAAGCCTCATAGACCTGGGTCATAAGTGACAGCATGGATTGTAATCTAGGAGGTAAACTGTCCCCAATGTCATACATGGTACCCATTAGTCCTGAGAGGGTTCAGATGAGTAAGATGCTCAGAGAGCTGAGATTCTGTCGCAGTGATGTTGGAACGAGTCCTGAAGCTAGAGGAACTCCCAGAGCCCACCAAGCCACAGAGAGCCCCCGACAGGAGCTGGGCCGTTGGGCTGATGCGTCCTCTGGGAGCTCCGAGCCCCTGCGGGCCAAGCGCTCAGAACCTGCCCATCCTCCTCTGTCAGCATTTTGTGTCCAGTGCGCAGCTGGGGCGTGACGATGAATATTCATCCCCTGGCCGTGCCAGAGTCACTTGACTCTCTGCATGTGCAAAATCAGAACGTGCTTGGACCGGCTGGGAGGGAAGTTTCCCCCAAGCAGCCATATGATAGAGGGGGTTGAACGGGTGGGGAAAATAAAACTGGTGACGGAACATGGGAGGAATGTGGCGGAAATGACTTGCATTTCTGCCCCGGCTTGCGCGAGGCCATCCCGGGGGCAGGAACCTCTGGACCAAGGAGAGGAACACAGGCTTGGCCTGGAGACAGGCTCCTCAGGGCTTCTGCTCACTCCTTCCTTTGCGCCCTCCCCTCTGCCGTCAGGCAGAAAGAGAAAAGGAGCGCAGATAGTCCCCGTGCCTAGAGTGATGAGAGGTAGGCTGGATAACTCCATAAATACAGCGACACATCCACGCTTGAACCGTATCGCTCCTCACTGAGTACCTACGATCGGCTAAATGCTTTGCGCTTTTTTATCTCATGCAGTCCTCACAATGACCTTGCCGGGGCAGCTACTCTTGTCTCCATTTTACAGATGAAGAAACTGAGGCTCGGGGAATACCCATGCGGCACAGTGGGTTAAGGCTCCAGCCTTGTCATTGCAGTGGTACAGATGGTTGCTATGGCGCAGTTTCGAGTCCTGGCCTGGGAAGTTCCACACGTGACTACGGGTGTGGACAACAAGGAAGCAAAAAGGAATTGAGGCTCAGAAAAGTCGTGTTTTTGTTGCAAAGTCGTGCATCTAGAAAGAGGTGGATTCAGAAACTGAAATCAGGTTTTTCGGGGTCTAAAATCCGTGTTCTCTCTCTAGCCCTCTTCTGCCCTTTATGACGTGACTTTAAAAGAATCCCAAGGGAGTTCCTGTTGTGGCGCAGAGGAAAAGAATCCGACTAGGAACCATGAGGTTGCAGGTTTGATCCCTAGCCTCTCTCAGTGGGTTGGGGATCCGGCGTTGCCGTGAGCTGTGGTGTAGGTCACAGACTCGGCTCGGATTCTGTGTTGCTGTGGCATCGGCCAGCAGCTGTAGCTCTGATTAGACCCCTAGCCTGGGAACCTCCATATGCCCTGAGTGCATCCCTAAAAAGCAATAATAATAATAATGATGATGATGATGATAATAAATAAAAGAATCCTGATATTTAGGATAGTTGGGCTAGACACTGATTCACAACGCCGTGGATGATAACCAAAGAAGACTCACCATCAGGACCAGCTCAGCCTGGGAAGATAGCCAGGCATCCCACCATGCCTAAATTGTGAAGCCTTTTAAAGATCTCTTTGCCTGTTGACCCTAACTAAACCAGACAGCCTCCTAAGGGGGCAGTTTGGGCTCCATCCTCCCCCCCCCCTTTTTAGGACCTCACCCTGGCATATGGAAGTTCCCAGGCTAGGAGTCGATTTAGAGCTATAGCTGCAGGCCTGCACTGAAGCCACAGCAGCGTAGGATCTAAGCCATATCTGCGACCTACACCACAGCTCACGGCAAGGTCAGATATTTAACCCACTGAGCGAGGCCAGGGATCGAACCTGCATCCTCATGGATGCTCGTTGGGTTCCTCACTGCTGAGCCACGATGGGAACCCCTGGATCCATCTTTTCTTAAGAGAAGCCCAGTCTCATATGACTGGGGATCTTTCCTACAAGTGGTGCCCACAGCCTCAGTACCTCACTGGCCAGGCAAGGGACAAGCACACAGCTTGCAGAAAATACTCAGTGTTCGCCATAATACTGCCACTAACCCGCACTTACTCAGATGGGGACATAGAGGTGTAAAGGATTTCAGTGGCTTGCTCAAACCCATGCATTTATTTTTAAAAATTTTTAAATTTTTTGGGCTGTACCCATGGCATATGAAAGTTCCTAGACACGGGGCAAATTAGAGCTAGAGCTGCCAGCCTACACCACAGCCACAACAATGCAGGATCCGAGCTGCGTCTGCAATCTACACCACAGCTCCAAGCAATGCTGGATCCTTAACCCACTGAGCCAGGCCAGGGACTGAACCCGTGTCCTCATAGATACTAGTCAGGTTCATTACTGCCGAGCCACAACAGGAACTACTCAAAGTCATGCATTTAGAAAACCCGGAGCTTGGATATAAAACCCAGGAGCCAACTTGAGAGTCTGGCCTTTCCCAATACGGGCAGAATTACAGGATGGGTGGTGGAAAGCATTATCGCAGTGCTCCATGCTTCCAGGAGTTCAGACAGTGTTTACCATCAAGCCAAAGCCAGAGCTGGAAGCGCCGGGGGGTTTATCCCTTGTGAACTGCAGGGGAGACTGAGGCCCATCAGTGGCCAACTGGAGGCCAGTGTCCTGTCCATCATCACGCAGTGACTCAAGGCTAAGCTGACCCCAAGTCAGTAACTGGAGGTCTTGAATAAAGCACGTCTCACCCTCTCAGATGCCACGCATTGATTGATCAGCCACGCCACTGTGATTAGCCCCATTTAACAGATGAGGAAACCGAGACACCTTGAAGTTAAGGGACTTGTGTGAGTTCACACACCTAGTGAGTGCTGCAGCTTGGATTTGAACTCAGGTCTGAATAAGTCCCAATGTGGCCTCTTAACCACGAAGTGATGTCAATGTGACTTTCCTAGAAGTGGCACCGAGTGAGAGGTGAGAGCAGCCGGGAAGACACAGATCACTCTGTGGCTATCTGTTCTCGACTCAGAAATATGTAATAATAATGGACATCGTGAGGCTCTGTGTGCGGCACGCGCACACGCACGTGCACATGCACACACACGGCTTCTCTTGGTCTTTCTCGCTTCTTCTCCGCCTCCAGAGCCCCAGCAGGCTTTCCCACCCATTATCCAAGTGTACTCTGAGTTTGTACCCAGAAGCTTAATTTCACATCTGGCAGGAAGCAATTGCACAAAGTTGCTGAATTCTCTTCTCCATCCCCCCTTGAGGGGGGGGGGTTCAGCAAACCCCATCATCCCAGCAGTGTCAAAATATTTTCCATTCCCCAGCAAAAACAAAAGGAGCACAGAGATGGAAAGTCCATAACAATAAATACCTAAAATCAAGCAGCTTTAAGACAAAATTCTCCTTCAGGAAGCGAGGCTGCAAGTTTTGCCCAAAGGGATGTCGCTGGGAAAAAACAAACAAACAAACATGTACCTGACATTGACTAAAGTGAGGCTGGGGAAGAGGAGACTCTCCAAAACCCGCACCCAGTGGAGAGGGGCAGCAGTCAGCAAGTTCTTATGATCTCACAGCAGGATGGGGATGCCGAAGGATGAGAAAAGAATTGTTGAATGTTTCCTATTGCAAAATGCATTATCCTGTGTAGCACCACTGAATCCTTACAACTGCATAAAGTGTGACCCATTTTGCCTATTTTGTAGGTAAGGATTCTGGACTAAGAATCCGGAATCCTGAAATTTTTTATTTTTATTTTTTTGCCTTTATCTAGAGCCGCACCCGCAGCATATGGAGGTTCCCAGGCTAGGGGTCTAACAGGAGCTGTAGCTGCCGGCCTACACCACAGCCACAGCAACGTGGGATCTGAGCCACGCCTGCAACCTACACCACAGCTCACGGCAACGCCGGATCCTTAACCCACTGAGCAAGGCCAGGGATCGAACCCGCAACCTCACGGTTCTTAGTCGCATTCGTTAACCACTGAGCCACTAAGGGAACTCCCAGACTCCTGAAATTTTTGTCCTGGGTCTGTTACTAACTGGCTACACAGCCTTAAATTAAAATACAGACATCTAGAATGGGCTTTGGGATTGTCAGCCGTTCCCTGAAATAGGAAATGCCCAGCCTATGTCTGGCTACTCTCCTGGATTTTTGCCCCTGGCTGATGCTGCTGATTGATCATACTGCTCTTTTCCAGGGATTGTGGATGAAATTTCAGAATCCTTCTCAAGGATTCTGGTCAGAATCCAGTAGGTGACCACGTCATAGACTTTGGAATTGGCACAAGAGATAAACTCTGGTTGCCATACCTGACCTGGGTCCGGTCTGTACTTTTAAGATGAGCCCATCAAATCTCAGAGAGGAGCAGTAACCTACTTAAGACCACACAGCATGTCAGATATGGATAGGCCACCACCTAGGGCTCAGGGTCTGGAGTACATTATCCATCACAGATCCTCATAAAAGGCGTCATTCTGTAAGCCCCCCTCTGGCAGCACAGCTCGTTTCCATTGTTTTGGACCAAGTAGAATTAATTTCTGGAAACAGCTTCTCAGAATGTTCCTTCCAAAATGCCCCTTCCAGCTGAGCAACCAGAAAGAACATGGTACCCAGTCAGTTAATGTGTGCCTGGCATTAGCACAAAACTAACATTTTATTTCCCTTCCATAGTATGTAATTTCTTTGGAAGTTGAAGTGTAATGAAATTGGTGTTTATTATAATTAATAAAAGCCCCATAACTTTAAATTGGGTTATAAATCTTGCAGGGAAATCCAATACTGCTGTAAGAGTCATTCCTTTCCCAGAAGGGACTCTTCAGAGGAAAGAGGCAGCATGTTTCCTCCTCCCAGAGGCTGGCTGTGCACTGGGATGGCTGGTTCTCTGCTGCCAGTCTATTCAAGTCACAGGCACAGCACAGGCAGCTCGTGGCTCTGCAGGTGGGGAAAAATGGACCTTGGAGCAGTGCCTGTAGATAGGGCTTGAGTGTGAACATTGCCGCGTTGTCAACTTGGCAAAGGCTTATCTTCAGGAAATAAAACCATGGGCTTTCTATGTGCCAAGACTGTGCTGGAGAGAAGGAAGATGCTTCTTGCTTCCTACTCAATGACAACTTAGGCACTCATGGTCTGGTGAAGAAGGCATGCTTGAAAGCAGACGTGTACTGTTCAGTGTGGATGGCACAGATACAGGCATAAAGAGGCTGACCTTGTCTTTGAATTGTGTAGAGAATGATGGAGATTACATAAATGAGAAAGCAGATAGTGGCGAGAAGGTTAAAAGCTGATCAGAAGTCACCAGGTGGGCACAAACATTGTTGGAACACATCATGGTCATTACTGCCTCAGGGCCTTTGCACTTGCTGGTTGTTTCTCCCAGAATACTCATCTCAGATCTTTGAATGGCAGGCATCAAAGATCTGGGATGAGTATTCTGGGAATTCATCAGAGTTCAGGTTCAAATACCTCCTTGAAAGACCTTTTACCCACTCTACCTCGTGTTTCTCCTTCCTACACTTTGGCTATCATATCACCTTTTCTATTTCCTTTATAAAGCTGGCTGCTCTCATCTCGGATGGGCTGACCAGGGTGAGATGGAGAATGTCTTAGAGAATAAAAGATATTTAGGTGCTCCAATGTTGCATGCATATATATTTACAATTATTATATCTTCTTGATGAATTGACTCCTTTTTCATTGTATAATTATCTTAGTTTCTTGTTAGAGTTTTTGACATAAAGTCCATTTTGTCTGATATAAGTATAGACATGCCCCCTCTCTTTTGGTTTTTATTTCCACTGAATATCTTTTTAATCCCTTCACTTTGAGCCTCTTTGTGTCCTTAAAGCTGAAGTGATTCTTTTGTAGTCTATACCTTCAGCCATGCTATGCCTTTTGATTGGAGAATTTAATCCATTTACATTTAGAGTGAAAATTGATAGGTAAGGGCATACTAATGTCATTTTATTAGTTTTTTTTTTCTATTTTATAGTTTGCTTGTTGCTTTCTACATCTTCTGCTGTCTTCCTTTGTGATTTGATGATTTTCCATAGTGGTCTGCTTTGATTCTCCTCTCTTTATCTTCTGTAAGTTTTGTGTATCTTCTGTAAGTTTTTCCTTTGTGGTTACCATGAGGTTTACATAACACACCGTGCAGATATAACAGCCTAGTTTTGAGTTGGTAACAACTTCAATTATGTGCAAATCTCTACCTTTCAACACCCACCACATTTTATGCTTTTGATGTCAAAATTTACAGTTTTATATTATGTATCCATTAATAAATTATTATAGTTATTTTTCATACTTTGTCCTTTAATCTTTATATTATACTAGAGTTATGTAATTAATACACCACTATATTATAGTATTGCAGTATTCTCGATTTGACTACATACTTACTTTTACCTATGTGTTTTATATTGCCATGTTATTAATCAGCAAAATTTTAATCCAGCTTGAAGAACCATATTCAGTATTTCTTTGTGTTTTCTTTTTGTCTTTGTAGGGCCTCATGGTTCCTAATTAGATTCGTTTCCACTTCATCTTGACAGGAATTCCTTTATGTATTTAATTCATTCACTCACTAATTTTTTAGCTCTCTCTATCTTCTCCTTCAGAGACCCCAGTAACACATAGATTACTTCTCTTAATGCATCTCATAATTTAAGAAGACTTTCTTCATTCTTTCATTCCTTTTTTTTTCTTTTTTCTCTTCTGAATGGATAATTGCAAATGACCAGCCTTCTAGTTTAGTATTTTTTTTCCTTCTGTTTGATTGACTCTGCTCTTGAAGCTCTCTATTAAATTCTTCAGTTTCATAATTGCATTCTTCATCTCCAAGATTTATGGATTTATTTTAATGACTTCTGCTTCTTTGTTGAATTTATCAATTTGACCATGCATTTTATAACTTTGTTTAGTTGTCTATTTGTATTTTCTTGTAGTTATAGAATTTCTTTTAGAGAATTATTTTGATTTTTTTGTCAGAGAGTTCATAGATTTCAGCTTCTTTCGGCTCGGTTATGGGAATTTTATTAGTTTCTTTTGGTAGTATCATGTTTCCTCTATTATTTATGACACTTGTGGCCTTCAGTCAGGACACCTAAATATGGTAAGAAAATACTAACAAATATGAAATAGACAGTAATATAATAATTATAATAGACAATAATATAATAATATATGAATAGAGACTTTAACAATGGATAGATCATTCAAAAAGAAAATAAATGAGAAAACGTTGGACTTGGACTATAGAGCAAATGAACCTAACAGACGTATACAGAACATTCCATCCACCAGCAGCAAAATGCATATTCTTCTCAAGCACACAGAGATCATTCTTCAGTATAGATCATATGTAGGTCACAAAATAAACTTTAGCTTAAAATGAATAGAGATTCAAAAATTCTCAACAAAATACCTGCAAAACAAAATCAACATTGTATTAAAAGGATATACACCATTATGATCAAGTGGAACTAATTCCTAGGATGCAGAGAAGGGTCAACACACGTACACTGATAAATATGATTTCCACATTAATAGAATGAAAGATTGAAAATCACATAGTCATCTCAATCAATACAGAAAAAACATTTGATAAAATTCAGCATCTTTTCACAATAAACACTCAACAAATTAGGCATAGAAGAAAAATACCCCAATATAATAAAGGCCATAGATGATAAGCCCACAGCTAGCATCTCACTCATAGTGAAAGTTTGAAAGCTTTTCCTCTAAGAGCAGAAACAAGGGTGCCCACTCTCACCACTCCTTTTAACACAGTCCTGAAAGTCCTTGCCAAAGCAATTAAGAAGAGAAGAAATCCAACTAGGAAAGGAAGAAGTAAAATTGTCTCTGTAGGTGATATAATGTTATATATAAAACTTTAAGGATATCACCAAAAACCTGTTAGAATAAACAAATTCAGCAAAATTGCAGGATACAAAATCAAAATAGAAAAATCAGTCGTGTTTCTGTACATTAACCACAAAAACTGTCTGATAAAGAAATAAGCAAACCCATCTGCAGTAGCATTAAAAACAGTAAAATACTTGAAATAAATTTAAGCAAGGAGGTGAGAGATCTGTGCGTTGAAAGTAATGAGACATTAATGAAAGAAACTGAAGAAGATAAATAAATAAATAAGTAAATGGAAAGATATCCTGTGTCTATGGATCAGGAGAATTAATATTGTTAAAATGCTCGTACTACTGAAAGCCGTCTATAAGACATGTGGCATTCCTATCAAAATTCCAATGACGTTTTTCACAGAAATAGAAAAAAAATCCTAAATTTGTATGGAACCACAAAACACCCTGAATAGCCAAATAGTCCTGATAAATAAAGACGGAAGCAATCACACTTCCTGATTTCAAACTTCATTACGAAGTTATAATATCACAACAGTATGGAACTAGCATAAAAACGGACATAAAAACCAAGGAAACAGAATTGAGAACCCAGAAAGAAATCTTTGCTTGTATGGTCAACTGATGTTTTGCAAAGAAGCCAATAATACTTAATGGAGAAAAGGTGGTTTCTTCAATAAATGGTATTATGGAAAACTGATATTCACAATCAATTTGAATGCAAAAGAATGACAGTGAATTAGCATCTTACACCACTCCCCCCAAAATTAACTTGAAGCGGATTAAAGACTTAAATGTAAGACCTGTAACTATGAAACCTGTAGAAGAAAACAAAGCTCCTTGATATTAGTGCTTTTGATAATGATTGTTTTGGAAATGACATCAAAAGCACAAACAACAGAAGCAAAAATATGTAAGTGGGACTACCTCAAACTAGAAAGCTTCTGTACAGCAAGAGAAATAATCAACAAAATGAAATGGCAAACTACGGAATGGGAAAAAAAATATCTGCAAAGTACCTGTCAGATAAGTTAATATATACCCGTAATGTATAAGGAGCTCATAGAACTCAATAGCAAAAGCAAAGACAAAAGCAACTAATCCAATTAAAATAGAAAAACGGAACTGGATAGACATTTTCCCCAAAGAATACATACAAATGACCAACAGGCACATGGAAAGGTGCTCAGCATTACCCATCACCAGGAAAATGCTCCTCGAAATCACTTGGAGTAACTATTATCAAAAAGACTATGTGGGATTTCCCATCATGGCTCAGTGGTTAATGAATCCAACTAGGATCCATGAGGATTTGGGTTTGATCCCTGGCCTCGCTTGGTGGGTTAAGGATCTGCTGGGAGCTGTGGTGTAGGTCACAGACATGGCTCGGATCCCGCATTGCTGTGGCTGCAGTGTAGGCTGGCAGCTGTAGCTCCAATTCGACCCCTAACCTGGGAAATTCCATGTGCCGTGAGTTCGGCCTTAAAAAGCAAAATAAATAAGTAAGTAAATAAATAAATAAATATAAATTTTAAAAAGACTATCCAATAAAGAAATAAGCAAACAAGTGTTGGTGAAGATACGGAGTTAAGGGAGCTCTGTGCACCACTGGTGGGAATATAAATTGGTACAGCTACTGTGGATAACAGTGTGGCAGGTCCTCAAAAAGTTAAAAATAGAACCACCATAGGATCCAGCAATCCCTCCTCTGAGAGTATATGCAGAGGAAGTGAAATCACTATCACGAAGGGATGAATGCACCCCCGTGTTCACTACAACGTTATTCAGGTAACCAAAATATGGAAACAACCAAGTATCCATTGGTATATGAATATATATATAGAGAGATTGTTATATATCATTGAAATATGAATATATATATATATATATATATATATATATATCTCCACAAAAAGAAGGAAACCAGTCATTTGTGACAGCATGATAGCATGGGTAGACCTTGAAGGCATTATGCTAAGTGAAATAAGTCAGACAGAGACTTACGTGTGAAATGTAAAAAAGTTAAATTCATAGAAACAGACAGAGCAATGATGGTTGCCAAGGGCTGGGGGTTGTTGGAAATGAGGGCGTTTTGGGTCCAAGGGTACAAAACCTACACATAAGATGACTAAGTTCTGAGCCTCTAATGTATGGTATGGTAATCAGGGTTAACAACACTGTATTGCTAAAAAAAGAAAAAAAATACTGTATTAGATATTTGAAAGTTGCTAAGGAGTTAAATGTTCTCACCACACACACACAGTAATTACGTAAAGTGATGGGGGTGTTAACAGACCTTACTGTAGTCATCTCACGCAGCATCACAATGCATACCTTAAACTTATACCATGTTCTGTAGCAATTATATCTCAATAAAGCTGGGAGAAACAGGAAGTGGAAAGGCTCTGTACCTTTTAAACAGTCTTCTGTTTCTCCCGGCCGAGTTCCCCTGTGAGACTTGGGGTAATGAGGGGAGCGCCTCCCCTGAAGGTGCCAGCTGTGAGCGATTCCCTCTAGTCGGCCCCGCGCAGGATAGGCTGGGCACCTGCCTTCGAAAATGAAGGATTGTGGAGGAATCTGGAAAGCCGGCCGCCTCACCTCTCCACTCGACAGGACAGAGGTTCTCCATTAAAACGTTTCTGCTTTGCTCCAGCCCACGTGTATATGGATCCTCAGAGCGCCAAAGCTGGAGACCTAAAAGCAGCATTTTGTGGGGGAGCCTGAGGATCCCCGCATCAGACTGCCTCAGGCATTGTTACAGGTGAAGAACCCGAGTTCCCGTCGTGGCTCAGTGGTTAACGAACCCGACTAGTATCCATAAGGATGTGGGTTCGATCCCTGGCCTCGCTCAGTGGGTTAAGGATCCGGTGTTGCAGTGAGCTGTCGTGTAGGTCGCAGATGCGACTCAGATCCCACATCGCTGACAGCTACAGCTCCGAATCAGCCCCTAGCTTGAGAAGCTCCATATGCCGTGGGTGCGGCCCCTAAAGAGACAAAAAGAGAAAAAAAAATAAGTGAAGACCCCTATGCCCTGGACCTACACTGTCTGAACTGCTTGGGGGTGGGGCCAAAGATGCCGAAGACACAACAAGCTCCCCTGGGATTCTTCAGCCACAATCAGCTTCCCCGACCCCCACCCCCCGTATGGTCCCGGACACTGAGCTGGGGACTGAAAGCTCAAAAAGCGTTTCTCTCCACCAAACCCTTTCATCCGGCCCTCAGAAAGTCCCTGTATACAGTGGAAAGTAGGTTCTCCCGTGGGCTAAGTGAAAATTAATGTTTAAATATCTTTCCTCTAGGAAATAGCAAGGGGCAAGGGCCAGCTCCTAGAAAACAGCGCAGAGGGTGATTCAGATTCAGGTTCTAGAGCAGACCGGCCCGGTCCAAGTCCTGGCTCCCCACTCATTGGCTGGTGAACACGGGCAGGGTCTGTCCTGGGCCTTCACTTGGACCTCTGCTCGCTGCGAGCACAGGCATCTTTGACGAGCAAGCGGAGCACTGCTTCGAAAGCACTTAGCACCACGTAGCATATGGTGAGCACACGATGAATGTTGGTTAACACCATTATCTCGCATCCTGGGTATTGGAAAGAATTCAGCTGTGCTAGAAGATGCTGGCAAGGCTTTTGAGGAAACGCAGACGACATAAACAGTTTGGGGGTTTATCCCAATATCCCTTGGGGAAATGCAGTCAGAATAGGGACTAGTGGATTTATACTAGACACTGGGGTCAGCCAGTGGGAAGCTACCCTGGCCTACGTTTCCAGCAGGAGCTGTTCTAATGCCTACATCTCTCTCTCTCTCTCTTTTTTTTTTCTTGCCTTTTTTTGTCTTTTTTTATGGCCGCACCCTCGGCATATGAAAGTTCCCAGGCTAGAGGTTGAATCGGAGCTGAGCTGCAGGCCTACAGCACAGCCACAGCAATACGAGGTCCAAGCCACGTCTGCGACCTGCACCACAGCTCACGGCAATGCTGGATCCTTAACCCACCGAGCGAGGCCAGGGATCGAACTTGCGTCCTCATGGATACTATTCAGGTTCGTTAACCACTGATCCACGACAGGAACTTCTGCCTAAATCTCTTGACTTCTTTCTCACATCTCTTAGGCAGAATGATATCTCGCTGGAAAAGACAGAACTACCCAAAGCCAGCCAGCCTTTTGGCGGACAGTGTCCCATAGAACTTTCTGCAATGACGGAAATATTCTAAACCTACCCTGTCCACTATGGTGGCCACTAGCCACAGGTTGCTACTGGATACTTGAAGTGGATCTAGTGAGACCGAGGAACTAAATTTTGTTTTAAAATATTAATTTAAATTTAAATAGCCACTGTTAAAGTCAGAGGAACAAAGAAAGTCATGTGTCTATGTTGATGTTAAAGTCAGAGGAACAAAGAAAGTCATATAAGAGTCATGTGTATGTTGTAAGAAAGGTTATGAGAGAAGGGTGTTACAAGAAAAGGGTTATGATAAGAAAGTAACGAGATGTTCTGAGAAGGGTGTTACAAGAGAGGGGTTATGACAAGAAAGTTATGTGGAATGTTAAAGTTAGGAAAACAGCAAAGTGATTCACAATAAAGTGTCAGGGAAGTGATTCACAATGAAATGTCGACAAAAAATGGATGAGACATAACAAATTACTATCTAGGAAATTTTCCATCCCCCCAGGTCTGCAACATTCAGAAGTCCCATGCGCGTCAATAATAGCCAATCACTAACCGCTACATCTGCTTCTGTTAACTGCTTGCTTGCTTGCTTTCGTCTATAAAAAGGGCTTAGCTGTAAGCGTTAGGCGCGGCTCTCATCTGCAGCTCCTGTGAGCAGTGTGTCTCAGGACACACCGAGAGTTCGCCCCTGCGCAGGTTAGGTGCGACTCTCATCTGCAGCTCCTGTGAGCATGTGTCTCAGGACACACCGAGAGTTTGCCCCTGCACAGGTTAAAAGCTTTGGCCAATAAAATAACACCTTTTTAAGTCCTAAAAGTCTCCGAGAGTTCGCCCCTGCGCAGGTTAAAAACTTTGGCCAATAAAGTAACATCTTTTTGAGTCCTGAAAGTCTCCGAACATCTGTTTCTCGCAACGTTGGATGCAACAGCCACCAGTGGCTAATGCCCACCATATGGGCCCGTGCCCCTTTAGAAGGAGAAATTTGAGCTCCATCCTAAGGGTCTCATCCTAAGGGGGATGTGGCCTCCCCCTGGGCTGAGTTCAGCTCTAGAACAAATGCTAGAAGATTAATTTGTTTGGGGGACATTACCTTTCTCCACCCCCTTTTTCTGACTTGCATTAAGCCGGCCAGTCCTAGTGAGGGCCTGAGCTCTTGGACGAATGGGTCCTAATGCTTTAATTCTGACCTTTGGATCTTCAGGGTTTAGCACAGAGCCTGGTGCCTGAAATTCATTAAGAGTAGCTAACTCTTCTCTCGTCTGCTGGGCTTGTCACATCTGTGCTGCAGTGAAAACTGTTTACCTGTTCCAAGGTTCCCAGCCAAGCAATGGGCGCTAACGAAGATTTTAAAGACAGGTGTGAATATCTGATTGAAAAGCCAGATGTAGGCAAGGAACTGCAACTCGCCTTAATATTATCTCTGTAAGAAGTCAGGCAGCCTTCTCATTTTCGAAAGAAGACTTTTTTTTTTTTTTTTAACTGAGAGAATTGTTTGTCGTGGGTTAAATTAAACCCATGTTCCAATATAAAATGCGACATAATTCAAGTCTTTGTTAATAACGATGGGAACTCAAGAATTATCTTTCACAATAAATTACCTCTGAGATAGCAGGTACTCCTTATCAAAAGTAAATCCAATATAAAGAGCACTAAACATGCAGAAGAGACAAATTATGGAAAGAATGCACCTTCTTCCATCATTTGGTGCTTCTTAGTTTTGCGTTTCAAGCAGCAACTGTGACTTTAGGGAAGTTATTTCCTATCTCTGGGCTGCAGGTTCTTCAACTGAAAAATGAGGGGGGTTGGACCAGCTGCTCTCCAAGGAGCCTTCCAGCTCTGAAAACATATCGGTCTCAGATTCCGTGAAAATGATTGATCCACTTGGCGTTTCATTCTCCAGTGCCCTCGCCACAAGAGAGAAACCTGCAAATTTAATAAACTGAGTGGGCTCCTAGGAGGCGGCTGTCAGGAGTGGGTCCCCTTCCACCCCACTCTCCACTCAGGAAGGCTTTCTCCTCGGCGACAGGAACTCACAGCTGCTGCATCTATTCCTGAGGCCAGGCTTTGGGGGCGAAGACTCCCCGTGTCCCCCTGCTTCCCCCGTGCCGTGGTCTCCTACCCGACCCACGCTGGGGGCTGATTGTGACAGAGAACCCCCAAAAGATAGCTGATGGCTTTAGAGAAAGGATTTTTCTCCTTCCGCCCTCACCCTACAGCCCCCTCCACTCACCCACCCCCATATTTAATGATCTCCATATCTCCGTCTGACGGGCACTCAGAACCACAGTTCAGGGAGGTTAATTGCACTTTAATTGCCTTCTTATCCAGGGGCATCTACATTGTCACTTGTGACTAGGAGGCTTGAGGACAGATGACTAACTCCTCTGGCCCCTCGGTGCCCCTAGAACTTTCTCATCTGCACGCCTGCCCCCAGCACCACACTTCAACAGCTCTCTCCCCCCCCGCTGGTCCATGTAGTCCCGAAGCTCTGTGTGGCCAGCGGTGCCCCTTTTTGTCCTTGCTCCTGAGAATCCCAGAGTCTGGAGCCCTAACAGGGAAACAGAACGGGTGAGGTAGGGTTAGAAGGGAGAATGGATTTCCAGGCTTGAGCTGAGAAGATCGTGGGATCTTATGAGGCACAGGAACCACGCCCTCCTTCCTCCAACTTCATATTCTGGCCCTATGGGCTTGCAGCCCCCACATTTGCTATGAGGGGCCTTTGCCTTCCCTGTCCTGACCTCTATCCTGACCTCCACCTCTACGTTTTCCATCCCCTCCTTCTTCTTTATCCAGTTAACCTTTCTTTACTCCTTTATTTATTTTTTTTATTTTTGCATTATAGCTGGTTTACATTTTTCTATCAATTTTCCAACTGCACAGCATGGTGACCCGGTTGCGCATACATATATGGATTCATCACAAGTGATTAGACATAGTTCCTGGTGCTATACAGCCAGATCTCCTTGCTTTTCCATCCCAAAGGCAATAGTCTACAACTATTAACCCCAGACTCCCATACCATCCCACTCCCTCCCCCACCCTCTTGGCAACCACAAGTCTGTTCTCCAAGTCCGTGATTTTCTTTTACGTAGAAAGGTTCATTTGTGCAGTCTATTAGATTCCAGGTATCAGTGATATCATACAGTATTTGTCTTTCTCCTTCTGACTTACTTCACTCAGTGTGAGGGTCTCGAATTCCATCCATGTTGCTGCAAATGGCATTATTTCATTCTTTTTCACGGCTGAGTAGTATTCCACTGTATATATATACCACATCTTCCTAATCCATTCATCTGTTGATGGACATTTATGTTGTTTCCATGTCTTAGCTGTTGTGAATAGTGCTGCAGTGAACATGCGTGTGCACTTTACTCCTTTGTAATTCAGCTCACTTATCACATCTTCCTGCAGTCCTTCCCTGACCTCCCAACGTACCTTCTGTTTAATCATTTTATTTCTCTATATATCCACATTAACATTTAATTAATATTACATTACATTGAAATGATCTGTTTATTTAAAGTACTCCACATTAAAGCAATTGTGTTTTGTGTCCCACCTGTTTGCTCTGGCTTAGCTCAAAAACAGAGTGGGATCTGAGTCTGCAGCTGGTCCAAACCAAGAGGCCCAGAGGGGGCTGACCCAGTGCTTCCCTTCTGCCCAGAGCCTATGTCTTTGCACCCTGCTGCTTCACATCCCACCAGGCTCTGACATTGAGGCCTTTGAGAAATTGCATCTGTGAACAGTGAAGTTCTGATCCCTGTTCCTTCAAACCGCAAGCACCAGCCATACTGACTATTTCTTTGCTGCTTCAGTGGTCTGCAAACTGCTAGTCACTGCCTGAAAGCTACCAGGCTCTCTGGGGTCCCTGCACAGTGAGCTCTTGTTCACATCTCAAAGACTGCCTCCTCCACGAAGCCTTCCCTGACACCCCAGGACAATTTGCAGTGCCTTCTTCTGGGATCTTAACACACACTGTTTACACTTGGGTGAACCCCAGTTTCACTGTACAATAAGTATCTATTTGCGTGTCTGTCTCCTTCCGCTAAACAGTAAGACACCTGTAGGTAGGGACCCTTGTCACGTTCCAGTGTTTAGTACCTGGTTCGTAGTAGGTACACAAAGAATGTTTGCTGACTTCGTTAACAAACAGATTAATAATAAGAGGGTTGGAAGGTTCAGAAAAGGTCATGGGCTTTCAGTGGTGCCTATTAACGCTGCTCTCCCAGGGGTACAAGATTGGAGGTTCTGTGCCGTTTTCTCCTATTTCTATAAAATTAACATGATGAAGCTTTCAACAGTGGGTAGCACCATAGTCAGCTCCTCCCTGACCCCACCCCTGCCCCTTCTCAAAGGCAATATGCCTTCAGGTCACCTGAAGCATCTTGTTATAACGCAGATTCTGATTCGGAAGTTCTGGGGTGGCTCCTGAAAGTCTGCATGTCCAGCTGGTGATGTCAATTTCGCTGTTTCAGGGATGACACTTCAAGTATAAAGAATTTACACCGTATCTTGTCGAAAGAGTGATATTTTGTAGGACGCCACTGGAAGCCTCAAAAACCAAAGAGAACAGTATAACATAAGAGAATAGGTGCTTTGAAGTTAGACTCAAATCAGGTCTGGGTCCTATTACGTTACTCTGCATGATCTTAATGTGCTTTCTTAACTTCTTAAAGCCCTTGGATTCTGTCTGTAAAACTAAAGCAATGTTGTCCACATGCCTGTGAATGGGGATTCCATGCTGAATACGTAAGACACTTCCGGACGCACATTGTGTCTGCACTAATTAGCTCTTTTCTCCCTTCGAAATGGAGCCGGTTTCCAGATTCACTGTCTGCTCTGTCTGATAAGTCAGACTCCTGTTCCTCCATAATCAGAGCCCCTCTTTGGAAGACAGTTACACTCCTGCCCCCGCCACCAGCAGGGGTTATGTGTCTTGCGTGACCACTTGACCACTAAGATGTGGATGAAAGCGTGTGTATCACTTCCAAGCTAAAGCTTTAAGGGCCAATATGTCTTCTGCCGTCTTCCCTCTGTCCATCTTCCATGAAGCTGGTTAGTAATGGAGCCAAGCAGGGGCTGCTCCCTCAGCCAGGGTCCCAAAGTAAAGGTGACATGGATCCAAGCTCTAATCATCATTTGAGGAGAAAATTAAATGAGTGAGAAGTAAACCTCTGTTTTTGAAAGAACCACTAAGATTTGGTTGGGGGGGGCGGTGGTTGTTGGTTACTGCAACATAACAAGCTTCTTCTAACCGAGAAATCCTACTGCACATTTATTGCCTTCCTGTCTCTTTCATGCAAGGTACTGAAATGGTCACTGAGATTGCACCAGGAATTTGACAGCAAGTTATGCCCTCAAAGCACACAGACTTTAGTGAAGGAACCAGAACTGTGAATTTCCAATGATAACGCACAACTAAATTCAGTTAACCTGAGCAGGTCTGTGATGGGGGTTCTTCTAGACTGCAGAAGAAAGATTGATGAGCTCTGCCCAAGGGATTAAGGAAGAGTTCATAGAGGGTGAAGAATTTGAGCTAGACTTTGATAAAGGAGCTGACTTTTGATTGGACATCATAGTACATAGAATGCAGTGCATAGAATGGCGTATTTCTGAATCAGATACGTGAATTCCAGTCTTGACTCCAGCACTTATTTGCTGTGTGACCTCAAGCGAGACACATCGCCTCCCTGCATGTTTCTTTTCTCTTTTGCAATACAAGGCTAATGATGCGTCTCAGTGTTGGGGAGGCTTAAATAAAATAGTCTACATACATACGCACACTGCTCTAAGCACCGAGATTATACCATAGACATAGTAATATGTAATAGCATAAACCTGCTAGTAATACCTGCTTACGTTTTTGAGGGCTTACTTTGTTCTTAGTACCACACTTCGTACTTTATAAGCATCATGACATTTAATCCCTTTAAAATCCTGCACAGTAGGTCCTACTGTTATCCCTCTTTTACAGAGGAGAAAATAGACGTCGAGTGATCTGGGAATTTGTGTAAGTACACACAGAGAGTGCGAGTTGGGCATAGGGAGCTTGACTCCAGCCAGTGTTCCTAACCATTACACAGTCCACACCCACCCTGAATTGGAAGGGGAGATCTGAGACTCTACTGTGTGCCCAGGTGGTCGGAGCTCTTAAGTTGGGAGCAAGGGCAAAATAGATGGGGCGGGAAGAGTTTTTTTTTTTTTTTTTTGCCTTTATGTAGAGCCACACCCGCGGCATATGGAGGTTCCCAGGCTAGGGGTCTAACAGGAGCTGTAGCTGCCGGCCTTTACTACAGCCACAGCAACGCGGGATCCGAGCCGCATCTGCAACCTATACCACAGCTCACGGCAACGCCGGATCCTTAACCCACTGAGCAAGGCCAGGGATCGAACCCGCAACCTCGTGGTTTCTAGTCGGATTCGTTAACCACTGAGCCACAACGGGAACTCCCGAGAAGAGTTTTTGAAGCTCCTTATCCCGTGATTACAACACCAGTTGAGCTGATAAATCTTTGAGGATGTTCTCAGTGCAGCCCCGTGCTTCTGTACTGTGTACCTGCTGCAACTACACAAGTAATGATAACACTCTCTTCACTCAACACAGCATACACTGAATAGGGGCAAGGCCCTTGGAGAAGTACAAAAGTGAACAAGATCTGATCTAGCTTAGGAAGTTGACTGTATTCTTTAGACTTTGGGGAACCACTAAAGGGTTTGGAAGAGGCAAGGAGAAGAGTGAATCTTGGCTTTGTGGGGAGGGCCCTCACTGTTGGGGAAGCTAAGTTCTGCATTGCCGAATGAATGAAGATATGGGGAATTCAAGAAAGGGTATTGAATAAAATATAGTATTTATTAGAGAACAGGCTTTACCGTTCCTGGAGATATTAGACCTTGGGCATCTTACTTAACTTCCTGTGACTTGCCGTCCTCGTCTATGAAATGGGCAGAGTAATTACTCTCCTCACAGAGCTGTCGGTAGGACTGAGATAGTACAATAAAGTGCTGGTCCTTGTTAAGTGGTTAGTAGACAGGAAGTTTACAAACATAAATTACTAGAGTTCCCATTGTGGCGGAAACAAACCCAACTTCCATCTGTGAGGACCCGGGATCGAGCCCTGGCCTCTCTTGGTGGGTCATGGATCCCGTGTTTCCGTGAGCAGTGGTGTAGGTCACAGACGTGGCTCGGATCCCGCGTTGCTGTGGCTGTGGCTGTGGCGTAGGCCGGTGGCACCAGCTCCGATTGGACCCCTAGCCTGGGAACTTCCATATGCCACTGGTGTGGCCTGAAAGAAAGCCAAAAGAAAGAAGGAAGGAAGGAAGGAAGGAAGGAAGGAAGGAAGGGAAGAAAGAAAGAAAGAAAGAAAGAAAGAAAGAAAGAAAGAAAGAAAGAAAGAAAGAGAAAGAAAGAGAGAAAGAAAGAGAGAAAGAAAAGAAATTACTGCATTATTAGTATCATTATCATTGTCTGCTGAGTTTATTTTTAAAACATTTGGTTGGTGGCAGATGTCCTGGCTTGAAAGGGATCATCAAAGTCTTGTTTCCTAACCACATGTCAGATACAACAAACCACATGTCAGATGTGACATGACCGGGTGTCCTAGGCACCCAGTGACCATGTCCCGAGGGATTTCCTGGGAGGAGATCCCACGTGGAGGAGACTGACCCCTTCCCCGCCGTGCATGATTCCTCAAGGAGCGGAGGGAGTGCATCTCCTGCTTTATTGCACTCTCACTATGACAGTAAGAGTGAGGGAAGTTCATGACTTTTTTTTTTTTTAATTTTTTTTCTTTTTTTAGAGCTGCGCCCGTGGCATATGGATGTTCCCAGGCTAGGGGTCTAACAGGAGCTGTAGCTGCCGGCCTTTGCCACAGCCACAGCAACGCGGGATCCGAGCCACGTCTGCAACCTACACCACAGCTCACGGCAACGCCAGATCCTTAACCCACTGAGCGAGGCCAGGGAGCGAACCCGCAACCTCATGGTTCCTAGTTCGATTCGTTAACCACTGAGCCACGATGGGAACTCCCGGGAAGTACATGACTTTAGACTCACATTACTGATGAAAACAATGGTACAAAGATATAAAGATAACAGGTGGTGAAGTACCAAGAGAGACCTTGAATCAGTGTCTTTGGGATCTTGGTCCCACCTCCTTTGAATAAAATGTGCCTGCTGCTCATGGAAAGCCCACTTTTACTCTTTATTTTTATTTTAAATGTATTTGATCTGAAATGCCCCGCTCTTTACTTAAAAACAGAATTGGGAAATTTTCCTAATTTAAGTATCCCCACCTTTTTGGTGATAATTAATAGGATTTCCTGGCTCTTTAATGGAATGAAGAGACCTCCACTGAGAGAGAATGGATATGTGTATATGTATGGCTGGGTCACTTTGTTGTACAGCAGAAATTATCAGAACCTTGTCAATTAACTACAATAAAACTTAAAGAGAGCGAGCGAGAGAGACCTCCATTGAATAGTGTTTTAAAAACTAAGATTAAACCACTCACTCACTCATTCACTCACTCCTAGGCTGTTTGCCCTTTCAAGGGGATTATTCCTAAAAAAAATAAAAAAGAAAGAAAAGAAAAGAAAGAGAAAAACTCCATCTAGTTAATCATTTTCCTGTGGGCTGGTTCCTTCAGTCGGGGCAGCCGGGAGCTAAAATTCAGCCTCATTCATTCAGCATCGTCTTGGTGCCCAGATGGGAACCGGAGAAGATGCAGCCAGGGCAGGAAGAGGATCTAGGGGGAAAATCGAGAAAGTGACTAACCCAGGTCAGCTCCCTCAAGGTCTCAGTGAAAGAGCACTTGTTAAGTAAAGGAGACACAAAAATCCTTCCAACGCTGAGCCTTCTGCTGGGAGGGGGCAGCCCGAGCCATCCTCAGTACCTCCCCCCCTCCTCCGTCTATTTCTCTTTTGAGATGCTTTTCACCTTGACCCACCATTGCCCAAGGAACCACATATTTCATACCTGCTTATGTTTGTGGTTAGGAAGACTGCTTGTGGGGGCACAACCGTGGAATGGTGATCCAGGTGAAACTGGTCAGCAGCATTCTGGAAATCTCCCTTGTCCCTCAGGGCAATTTCTACTTGTAATAACATTAATAATTGAAAGTCCAAATAGCCTCGGAGTCTTAGCTGCTTATTCTCAACAAACATGCACTAAGCACAGGACTAGTGAATGGTGGAGACGAGAGTAGATATCAGCTCCGACATGTGTCCCCTGCCCTCTTGGAGCTTAAAGACTGATGGTCACTAAGGGACTTGGTGCAGGTCGAGGGAAAGGAGGGCAGTTGTTGTTTTAATCGAAGTATATAGTTGATTTTGAAGTAGAATTGATTTACAATGTTTCAGGTGTGCAGCAAAGCAATTCAATTATTATATATGTGTATATATATATATATATATAAAATACACATTGCTGTACATCTGAAACCTTGTGAGTATTCTTTTCCAGATCATTTTACATTATAGGCTATTATAAGATAGAGAATATATTTTTTTGTGCTCTGCAGTAGATCCTTGTTGTGTATCTGTTTTATTTATGGTAGTGTGTATCTGTTAAGCCCAAACTCCGAATTTATCTTCTCCCCCCGTTCCTTTTGGTAACTGTGTTTTCTTTCTACGTCTGAGAGTCTGTTTCTGTTTTGTAAATGCGTTCATTTGTACTATCTTTTAGATTCCACATATAAGTGATATGATATCTGTCTTTATCTGGGTTCCTTCACTTAGTAGGATCGCTTCTAGGTCCATCCATGTGGCTGTGAATGTGCCCACTTCATTCTTTCTCACGGTTGAGTAGTATTCCACTGCATACATGGACCACGTCTGCTTTATCCATTCATCTGTCCGTGGACATTTAGGGTGCTTCCGTTGTCTTGGCTATTGTCAACAGCGTTGCTATGAGCTTTGGGGTGCATATATATTTTTGAATTAGATGTAGTTTTCTCCAGATATTTGCCCTGGAGTGGGATTGCTGGACCATATGGTAACGCTATGTTTAGTTTCCAATGGAACCTCCATACTGTTTTGCATAGAGGAGGGCAGCTATTTTTGTAGGGGTACTGAAGGGAAGGAGGGGCAACTAGTCATAGGTTTGCTCCCTGCTAAGATGGGGAGAACAAGCTGTCTGCAGAGCCTAAGCTAAGCAGCAGGGGGTGAATTTCACCAAAGGGAATTTAAGGCACAGGGAGCAGGATGCTGGAACGCCCAGTAGTCAGAAGTGCTGGCCAGCAGAAGGTTGGCCCGAGGGAAATCTGTGGCCGGCAAAGCGGTGGAAGAAGACTCCAGCAAAGCCAGCAGGACAGCAGTAGTATTAGGGAGTTAGGGGACGCCAGGCAAGAGCTTCTCATGTGGAAGGTCCGTCATAGTGGAACAGGGACACATCTGTCAGATCTGAACACAAGGCTGAGTCCCACGCCAGGTTAAGCCATTATCCGAACTGAGGCTCGAGGTTACAGGGACATGGTCAGAAAAAAGGGTTGGCTGGAGGCTAGGGTCGCTTAGCAAATAAAAATGGAGAGCACCCTGAAATATGACACAGATGAGCTTATCTTCAAAACAGAAACAGATCAAGGACACTGAGAGCAGACTTGTGGTTGCCAGGGGGAGAGGGCAGGGAGTGGGGTGGATGGCGAGTTTGGGGTTAACAGAGGCAAACTACTCCATTCATTGACATTTAGAATGAAAAGCAGTGAGGTCCTACTCTACAGCATAGGGAACTGTGTCCAATCTCTTGGGTTAGAACAGGATGGAAGACAGTGTGAAGAAAAGAATATACATGTGTGTGAGAGAAAGAGAGACTAGGTCACTTCACTGTACCACAGAAATTGAAGGAACACTGTAAATCAACTAACTTTAATAAAAAAAATTTTAAATGGGGAAACCCAGTTAAATTCAAATTTCAGGATTTCCCGTCATGATTCAACAGAAACGAATCTGACTAGTATCCATGAGGATTCGGGTCTGATCCCTGGCCTCGCTCAGTGGGTTAAGGATCCGGCGTTGCCGTGAGCTGTGGTGTAGGTTGCAGACGTGGCTCGGATCCTGCGTTGCTGTGGCTGTGGCGAAGGCCGGCGGCTACAGCTCCTGTTAGACCCCTAGCCTGGGAACCTCCATATGCTGCAGGTGCGGCCCTCAAAAGACAAAAATAAAATAAATTTCAGTTAAACAGTGGATTAATTTTTAGTACAAGTGTGCTCCCTGCAGTTTGTGGGGTATAGTGAGACTGAAAAGGCCTCGCCTCTCTGGAATTCAGATTTAATGGTGGTGAACTGTGTTTTCTCTGGCAACTCTACTGAAGCATAAACCTAAGGTCCCTCCATTCCTCCTTCTCACGACAGCTCACAGAAGGACATGGCATGTGCTGGGAGGGGTTCTGAGAGCAAGCGGGGCCCAGCCAGCTCCGGCAGGACCATAGCCTCTCCTGGCATCTAGGCATCTTTAGATGTTTCCATCCATCAAATCCTGGGAGGAGGGGCAAAGTCAAGGACAGTGTGATGGATGTTAGAACCTAGATGATGCCAAACCAGACGTGGAGCTAAAGCCCTGGTCTCCAGACCAGTGTCTAGGAGACCTTAGGAGGTAAGAAAATCTGAAAGCCGGATCGTCCTGGGGGAGGAAGGCAAGTTCAGCTCCTTGGCTGAGATAAAAGTTTGAAGCTCTGCCTCCCAGGGTCAGAGGCCAAAGGCTCATGGGGTCGGGGGGTGGGAGCGGGGGGCAGTCACAGGCCCAGACTACCCTCTTCCAAAAGGAGAGCTTGTGGCATCTGCCTCCAGGTGCTGTCATGGGCCCACAGAATTCTCAGTCTTTGGCAGCACTGGTGGTGGCTGGTTCTGTATCCTGGCTCTGTTTGAGGCTTCAAAGAGCAGCATCAGATGTTTTTGCATATGGTATTGCTCCTTTTCATCTTTGTCACAATCCGTTATAAGATTGGAGTCAACACTAATACCTTATTTCACAGATAAGGATCCCGAGGCCTAAAGAAGTGAGGGGATCTGTCTAAGGCCGCACAGTATTGTGATGACCTGGGGAGGATCTCACATCCTCCCTTTTCTGCTGCCCAGCATGTCTGTCAAGAGCACAGCTGGTGAGCCCCACACCTCAAGTCGGAGGGTCTCAGACTTTGACCTGGGTCTGCTCGGCCCCATCCAGGTTTATTGTCATGGCCTAGCCTCTTTCTCACAGGTCAGATGCTCAAGTTGAAATGCAAGACTTAAACTCTGACTTCCAGTTCTTTTAAGTGGGCACAGGTAAGATCATGGGCTCTGGGGAGTTCCCTTTATAGCTCAGCAGGTTAGGAACCTGGCTAGTATCCACGAGGATGCAGGTTCAATCTCTGGCCTCCCTCGGTGGGTTAAAGGATCTAGCACTGGGGAGAGCTGTGGCCTAAGTCACAGATGTGCCTCAGATCTGGCATTGCTGTGGTTGTGATTTAGGCTGGCAGCTTCAGCTCTGATTCGACCCCCAGCCTGGGAACGAACTTCCGTATGCTGCAGATGCGGCCCTAAAAAAAAAAAAAAGAGAGAAGAAAAGAAAAAATGATCATGTACTCTGGGTCAGAGATCAAATCCTGCCACTTTCTGGGTAGACTTGTGTTTTTACCTCTGAATTCTATTTATCTCAACTGTGAGGAGAATCTTTATAAAAACTATAAGGGCCCATGTGGTGAATCTGCAACATATGAATGGTGCTTCTTAAATGTCCCTTTTATCCTTTGTCTTCAAGCGTTTTGATGTCCCTACAGCTTGGAGGCTAGCCCGCAGGCTCTGGGTGAGAGCACCAGCTGTCAGAGACAAAGCATTGTGCCTCCAGCCTTGAGCGAGCCCCAATCCCAAAGCAGAGTGACAAAGGCGTCCGGGGCAACCACTTCCCTGGGATTTACCCTCACGAATGAGAAGTTCCGCCCTTGAGAGATCATCCACAGCTCTGCAGGGCACTGGAAATCCCATCTTTTCTGTACCAGGCCCTACGTGATCTGGCCCCTTCTGGCTCCCACCCTGTCTCCTCCTCCTTTATTCAGGCCACACCGACCTTCCCAGTATCTGACTGTTCAAGCTCTTACCTGCCCTGGGCTCTCCCTGTGCACGTTGCTTCCGGTTCCCACATCCAAGTCCAGACTTCAATTTCTTCTGCCCAAGGTGATCGTCCTACGTGACCGTATGTTATGTAAGGCCTTTCGCTGGTCAATCACCCCCTCCCCATTCTAGTTTCTTCTAAGCACTTAGCACTATCTGAAATCTCCTTGTGTGTTCATTGCTTACTTGAATCCTATCTCCCCACCATCCCGTTCCGTGAGAATATGCATCTTGACCGTCTCGGTGCTCCCTGTATTCCCAGTATATAGGGAGGATTGCCTGGCACATAGTAGTGCTCAATACGCTTGCGCCAGTGAATGAGTGTGAATGAACCCATCCCTATGTCCATTTTGCTGTCTCTGGATGCTGCGTTATCTCCGGTGACATCTCCATGCCAGGCTCGCTCAGACTGACCCTTGATTCAGGCTCTCTATGGGGTCCGGGCTTTCCTCCCTCTCAGATATCCATGGCCGTTATCCTCTGTGAGGCGCTGTCAGTCATTCCCACTGCTGACTTGGGGCCCAGCTCCAAGATTCCCAGGCTGGTCCCTGAAGTAAGTCAGACACGCATGAGGCAAGAGGAGGACTCGCATCCTTTCCTGGCCGAGGGGAGGGAAGTCCCAGTCTCACCCGGCTGAGATCTGGCTGAGATCCTGGGTTGGTAACTGCAGGGGAGCCGGGGAGGGGGCCGGAGCCTGCAGGTGGGTGGCGAGGAGGGATCTCTGAACCGCGTGGCCCGTCGGAGACACACACTCCCTCCCTGGCCCTTCCGGGGGGGTCCAGGCTTCTCTGTCTCCCTCTGCAGAAGGTGACTCAGCCCCAAAGCTCACCCCACTCAGAGGCGGGTACGGTTGACAGACTAATCACCCCCTTTGCGGTGACTCAGCGTCCCGCTCCGTCTTGCCGCCCGCCCGCCCGCCGTCAGCTCGTCAGAGCCAGGTGTTTGCCGTCACCTCCGTCATCCATGCATAATTCATCAGCCTCCCTCCTTCCCGTGGCCATCTCTCCTCACCTCCCCCATAAGCCAGGCAGCCGAGTCCTCCTCCTTGAGGGCTCTGAGGACACAGAAGCCCCTTTGCTTACCGAGGAGGCTGCCTTGAGAGAAGACACCTTTGGATGAGGATGGAGCGGGGAGGAGGAAAAGGCTTGCTCTGATCCTGGGCCAGACGAGTGTGTTGGGAAGGGGGGGTGAGCATCATCACACACCCCTCCCTCCTTCCCAGCCCCTCCCCCGCCCATGGCAGGGCTTCTCTGCATTGTCCATCCTGAAAACTGGGAGAGTCCGCAGGTCAGGTTCAGCAAGTGGGGAGGACCTGGGTTGACGCTGGGGAGAAGCTGGAAGGCATGTGACAGGGCACCCTGCTGCCTTGTGGCGGTCAGTTAGCATCCAGATAATTAGCATCAACTAGTGCTGCCCAGCATAGTTGCCATGTTTAGCACACTTTTAATTAGCGCTAGGGGGCGACTTGCTGCAGTCTGACCCCGACCCCTGTCCCAGCAGAGCTGACTGAGATTGGAACCCTTAGGAATATCCCAGCCCCACCCAGACCTGGAGGCCCTCCCGCCAGGGCCCTGGGGACTCAGTCCTCCCAGGGGGCAGAGCCTCGAGTCGCAGACCTGGGGTATATCTGGGAGGTCATGAAGGGAGCCTGGGTGCCCTTGTGCCTCTGGGAGCAAAGGTGGGGGAGACTGTCACTGCACTTGATCTTGGACTCCTGTGTCTCTCACACGGGAGGAAACCCAGCTCCAGCAGGTGCAACGACTCCCCCCAGGAGCCCTCACCCGTCAGCCACAAAGCACTGTGACTCCTGCCCGCCTTTAGTGAGGACCAGCCCCGAATCCCTAAGCCGAGTGACAGCACTGCTCTGAGAACTTTGCAGGCACTACTCACTGAATCTGCAATGACATACATACAGTTCTGCTCATTTTAGCGGGGAGGAAACTGAGGCACAACGGAGCCCTTAGGTAGCTTGCTGAGGGTCACACAGCTGGAAGGAGGCATGGCTGGAATTAAATCCAGGAGGCCCAGCTCCAGGAATGTGCTGTTGTTGACAGTAACATCCCCACAGCCCCTCACCCACAGTGGCAGAGGCCAGGCGCCCACAGCTTGTACCGGCATCTCACGGCGGTTGGATGGGCAGTCAGGACCCTTTGCATGGGGAGGGTCTTGCCTCTGCTAATTCCTCTGTCCCTGCCCCCCACCCTGCCCCATACAGACTCTTTGCAGCCCTTGACTGACTATCAGAATGTATTTTGTTTAGCCTTTGTATTGAGTTTACATATGCTGTTCCAGGAGCTTCCCAAATATTAACTCCTTTAACCTTCCTGACAACCCAACAAGGCATTATTCTTGCAAATGCGCAAATGAAGAGAGTCGGTTCTGAGCGCTGTCGACCCTCGGACCTTCCCAGTGGCTCTCAGATGTCTGAGAATTGATCAGTTCGGACCTCCTTTTCCCTATTTCTGACAAGTTCAGCCTGGGATTCTCCCCCCCCCCACCCCCCGCCCCACACCACTGGCCTCGACAGATTTATTCAGACAAATCATGCTTCTTTCCATCAGCTACTTAAGCCAAAAAACTAAGGAAGCGTCCTGAGTTCTCCCTCCCTCAGCCCCTCTACATCCTAGGTCTTTCTCTCTCATTCCCTCCACCTTCTTGCTGGTTGATTTCCATGTTCACCTTCTCCCAACCCATTTATTTTCCAAAGAGCAGCCAGAGCAAGACTTTGATGAAACACTCAGGAAAAAAAACAGAATTCCTCATCACGGCCCACAGGCAGTGCTTGAACCTGCCCTTCTTCTCTCTCCTGCATTTTCCCCCCTTTTACAGCACCTGTTGTAGTTTCTAATTGTATAACAATTAGAAATGATTTTGCATTCACCTTCTGTCTCTGCCATTAGGCTGTATGCTCCCTTAGAACCGTGGTGGGTTTCATTTTCTCTATGTTCCCTACTCTGGCACAATACCCGGCATCCTGTAAATTAGGGCTCGGTAAGCTAGGGCCCTTGGGCCAAAGGCAACCTGCCATCTGATTTTTGGGTTGTTTGTCATACAGCCATTTTATTGAGCTATAATACGCATTGCACGTAATTCACCGTTTTATTTATTTATTTAGAAATTTTATCGGAGTGTAGTTAGCAATGTATTCATTTCAGGTGTACAGCAAAGCAAACTGGATGTATGTCTATATCTATATTGGAGATATGTCAAGTGTACAGTTCAGGGGTTTTTAGTATAATCACAGAGTTGTACAATTATCACCACACTCAGTTTTATTTTTTTATTATTATTTATTTATTTTTGTCTTTTGTCTTTTTAGGGCCGCACCTGCGGCATATGGAGGTTCCCAGGCTAGGGGTCTAATCGGAGCTATAGCCACTTGGGCCTATCACAGCCACAGCCACGTGGGATCCGAGCCGTATCTGCAGCCTACACCACAGCTCACGGCAACGCCGGATCCTTAACCCACTGAGCGAGGCCAGGGATCGAACCCGCAACCTCATGGTTCCTAGTCAGATTTGTTAACCACTGAGCCACGACGGGAACTCCCACACTCAGTTTGAGAATATTCCCATCACCACCACCCCCGAAAATCCCTTTTTGCCTCTAACCCCTCACCCACGGCTCTAGGTGACCACTAATCTAATTTCTGTCTTTATAGATTTACCTAATCCTGACATTTCATATAAGCGAAATCACACGATATAACTAGATTCCTTCACTCAACACATTGATTTCAAGGTACACCTATTTTATAACGTGTGTCTGGACTTCATTCCTTTTTATGGCCAAATAGTATTCCCTGGTTTGGCTAACGAATGTCTGGGTGGCTTCCACTTTGGGGCTATCATGAATAATGCTACTATGTGCATGCATGTATAAGTTTTATATTGAAATATGTCTTTATTACTCTTGGATAGATACCTAGAGGTAGATTTGGGGGGTCAGAGGATAACCATGTTTAATCTTTTGATGAAGCATCAAACTCCTTTCCAAAACAACTGCGCCGTTTTGCATTCCAACCAGCACGGGTTTGAGAGCTTCACTGGAGGGTACCAGAGACGCTTTTGCATCCTCATCAACACTCACACTTCTTTGCTTTAGTATCACCATCTCAGTGTGAACTGATATCTCCTCGTGGGTTTTGATTGACATTTCCCGAATGGCTGGTGATCTTCAGCATCTTTTCATGTGTATCTTCTTTGAAGAAATGGTTCCTCGGATGCTTTCTTCACTTTTTCACTGGGCGACTTGCCTGTTTATTATTATCTTGTAAGAGTTCTCTATATATTTTGGGTACAAGCCTCTTATCAGATATATGGATTGGACACATTTTCTCCTATTCTGTGGATTCTTTTCATTCTCTTGGTGGTGTTCTTTGGAACATAAAAAAATTGATAAAAATTAATTTTTATAAATTTAAATTTATAAATTTTATAAAGAATTGTAAATTACTATTTTTTATAAAAAAATTAGTTTTGGTAAAGTCCGATTTATCTATTTTTTCTCTTTTGTTTCTTGTGCATTTGGTGTCACATCTAAAATCCACTGTGTGTGGCTTAATGTCGTAAAGATTTATGCCTTTTTTCTAGAATTTTATAGTTTCGGCTGTTATATTTAAGTCTTTAATCCATTTTGAGATAGTTTTTTTACTCTGTGTCAGGTAGGGGTCCAACGGAATTCTTTTGCAAGTGGCTACCCAGTGTCTTCTGTCACTTGTTTTTGTAAATAAAGTTTTATTGGAACGGAGACACGCCCACTCATTGACATATCCTCTAAGGCTGCTTTCATGATGATATCGTGGCAGAGCTGAGCAGTTGGTACCATAAGGTTCATAATCTTAAAATATTTACTGTATCTACATTCACTCAAATAAGTAAATGAATGAAATTTTAAAAATTGCTGGCCCCTATGATAAATATTTGTCCAGTAAGTAAATAAATGTATAAAAAAAGTTAATCAGTAGGTAAATGTGTAACTATCAGTAGTGCTTTGATAGCTCAGAGAAGAACCTGTCCCTGGCTCTTGCCAAGACACACAGCTTCACTGATTTACGGTAGACCAACCATCTCATATGGAAGCCGCAGGTCAGGAGATGTGAGTTCAAGTCTCAGCTTTGCCCCTGATATAAATCTCCTTGGGAAGAAGCCATTAGTGTCACTCTCCCTAAATCCCATGTCCCAGCTCTGCTTTTGGAAGGTGCCAGCCGTGCCAGATCTCCAAGGCAACTGGGGCGTTCGCATCCCTCTTTACACTTGCCTGACTCCTTTGTCGAGGTGTTCCTGAATGCCCTGAGTGTAAAGACGAGCAGGTGAGCACAGCAGGCAACCTCCATGGCGTCTCCCCGTGGCAGCAGAAGCCCACAGGCAGTTGTCAGAGCAGCCACAACCCCTGCGTCTCCACGAGACTCCAAGATTGCACTGTGTCCACCCTCTAGGAGCCATCTCCCCGGGGGAACCTCGGCTCCCCTAATGGAGACCAGTACACCTTCTCTGCCTCCGTGATAATCCCTGAAACCTCTCTAATTAGGCTTTGGCTTTGCTCTTTGTTGAAATGTCCTGTGGCTGCAAAAAGAGCCTGGTTTTTGGAATTGGATGGTGACAGCTTCCAGTCTTCTCCTGGACTAGCTCTGCAAGCTTGGCAAGTTCATTCTCTCGCAGCCTCCAGTTCTTCATCGGCGGAATGGGGGAGAGCAATCAACCTTTACGGCTACTGTAAACATTTACAGAGATAACTTGAATACAACATCACCACACACACCCTGGTGCATTGGAGGGGATCAGGAAAAAGGAATTATTGACAGTATTCTTGTTCCTCTTAAAGCTGGGTAATCCTCAGTCAACCCGGCCCAGATATAGCCCCAAATACTTTTCTGCCTCTTCTTTTTTTATTTTAATTTTTCGTCTTTTTAGAGCCACACCCACAGCATATGGAGGTTCCCAGGCTAGGTGTCGAATCGGAGCTGTAGCTGCCAGCATACACCACAGCCATGGCAACGCTGGATCCTTAACCCACTGAGCAAGGCCAGGGATCAAACCTGCATCCTCTTGGTTGCTAGTCAGATTCGTTTCCACTGAGCCACGGCAGGAACTCCCTTTTCTGCCGCTTCTGAAAGTATTTGTTCCCTCTTGTGTGCTCACAGAACATGTCAAATCTCCATTACAGATTTTTTTCCCTATGTCTCTGCCCCCTAGATATTGGTTGTCCTTGGATAATCAGTGACTAGAAAAGTAGCTGGCACATTAGGCTCTCAATAAATGTCTGAATGTCAGCATCCACATGACGTGACCGTTTCTTCCCATATGACTCGTGTCCAAAGGACCACGTGTCCAGAAATCCCTGGGATCCAAATGAATGTTCTTTGGCTCCTAGATCGCTTCTAGGTATTGGGAGGTTCAGACCACATTCAACAGGCACGTTTCAGAGACTGGCTCCTTCGTAAGACCTGGAGCAGATTCTTTCTGTCTTGGAGTAGATTCTTCTGTGATCTTCCTATCAAGGTCCCTGGCTTTTCTAGACCCCACTTTTTTACCTAATTCATTCAAGCCTTCCCTAGGAGGTAGAGCGATCATTCCTGAGACCCATGTTTTATGGGACAGTTGGGTCTCATAAAACAATTGGTAATTGGAGAAAGCAAACAGAGGTACTTCTCATCGTGGCTCAGGGAAAACAAGTCTGACTAGCATCCGTGAAGACACAGGTTTGATCCCTGGCCTTGCTCAGTGGGTTAAAGATCTGGCGTTGCCGTGAGCTGTGGTGTAGGTCGCAGACGCGGCTCGGATCCTGCGTTGCTGTAGCTGTGGTGTCGGCTGGCGGCTACAGCTCCAATTAGACCCCTAGCCTGGGAACCTCCATATGCCGTGGGTGCAGCCCTAGATAAGGCAAAAAGACAGAAAAAAAATTTTTTTACGTAGAATTGGAAGCAATCAAATTTCTGTTCATAGAAAACCATGCCAGTATCCATACAATAAAACATAAAGCAAACGTTAAAAAGCATGAACTTAGGAACTTCCATAAACTGATGCAGGGCATGCAAGTTGGTGCCGATGTTTTAGAAAAGTGGCAATTTCACTCCTAGATATTTACTCAAGAGAAAGGTCTTTGTATGTGTACCGACATGAATGCACCAAGCATCTCTGTTTGTAATGGCCTCAAACGACAGACAGCCTGGAAGTTTATCAACACTCAAATGGGCAAATCAATTATATCTCTCTATATACTGAAGCACTATATAAATAAAATAAAGGGTAGGAGTTACTGTCGTGGCTCAGTGGAAATGAATCTGACAAGCATCCATGAGGACACAGGTTCGATCCCTGGCCTTGCTCATTGGGTTGGGGATCTGGTGTTGTGGTGAGCTGTGGTGTAGGTCGCAGAGGTGGCTCGTATCCTGCGTCACTGTGGCTGTGGCGTAGGCTGGCAGCTATAGCTGTAATTGGACCCCTAGCCTGGGAACCTCCATATGCTGCAAATGCAGCCCTAAGCCACCCCCCCCCAACAAAAAGGGTAGTTACATAGAACTACATAAATGAATCTCTGAGTGTTGAGCAAATAAGCCAGATTCGGAAGAATCCAGAGTGTATGATTCCTTCTATATGAAGTTCAAAATCGGGTAAAACTAATGTTTTTTGGAATTCAGGCGAATGATTACTCTTGGAGAGAAGGAAGCAGGTAGTGATTTGGAGGGTATATAGGAAACTGGGTGGGAGGGAGGGAAGCTGGCCACGGTCTATGTATTGTTCTCAATGGTGGTTCCATTATTTGTGGATTTTTCTATGTGTTCGTTGTACTTCAGTAAAAAACAAAAGTTAAGAAAAAAATTGGGGGAGTTACCGTCATGGCTTAATGGGTTGTGAATCCGACTAGTATCCATGAGGATGCAGGTTTGATCCCTGGCCTCGCTCAATGGGTCAGGGATCCAGCATTGCTGTGAGTTGTGGTGTAGGTCGCAGATGCAGTTTGGATCCCGAATTGTTGTGGCTGTGGCGTAGGCCGGCAGCTGTAGCTCCAATTGGACCCCTAGTCTGGGAACCTCCATATGCCACTGGTGCGGCCCTAAAAAATAAATAAATAAATAAATAAATAAGTAAATAAATAAATAAATAAATTTGACTATCTATTAGAGGAAAGAAAGTAGACTCTAAAACAATCTGTAGTAACAGTTAGAAAGGGAGCGGTGAACTCTAGATGGAAAATTCTGGACACATATGCACCACAATGTCAAGAATAGCTCTAGTAGGAAGGCGTTTTCACCTGCTGCCTTATCCATTTCTATCCTGTTGAATTTTCAGGGATATCTATTACTTTATCACAAACGTAGCGGATGCTTCCATTGTGAAAGACGGAGAAAGCAGGCTCCTAATTCTGCCAGGTAGCTGGGCCGGCCAGCCCCAGGGAAACGGCAGAATGAAGCTCATAATTCACATAACTGAAGCCACCTCCCATAGCTCCTGACCACAGCCTGGCGTCGATGTGCGCTCTGCAACCCCGAGCATCAACATCTTTAATGCATCACCCCAGGTCCCCCAACTTTATTCCCGTTCATCTCCTCAGTTGCTAGGCAATATGTAATTAAATTTTGGAAAGCCTCCTCTACCCTGGATATATTATCCTGGAAATTGGACTTTGCATCTGGCAGTCTTAGAAAGCAAAACTCCAGTCCCCTCAGCCCCCCACCCCCTGGCTTGCAATTGACTCACAATTTAATTAAAAAGATTCCAGGGACATCTGGTCTCCTTTTCTAGGAGTGCATTTGCAGTTGGTTTTTCTAGCGTGCTTTTGTTTGCAAGCCGTGGATTTATTTACAGGGGCAGAGAGACTCATTTCCCCTCTTAGGTGTCTCTTTGTGGTCTTTATTAACGCTGCGTTTTATAAGCTGTGAGCGCGCTCTGCACTGTAAGCTCCTAATGGTCTGTTTCTCCCTGTGTTCTGCTAACTCTCTGAGTGACCAGCGACACCATCGAGGGGTCTGCTGTTCTGCCGACCCCGCCCAGAGCCTAGGGGGTCTGTTCCCTGTGGGGAAATCCAGAGCACAGCCCTCACCCCGGTCTCCACCCACGCCCAGCCCCCATGCCCTTGAACACCAACAGAACTCCTTGGTTGGCCATTTTCTGTAATAGTCATAAAATAAACATCGAAAGAGCTTTTAGAGAGGTATGCGTAGCAGAGGAGAATGGCAAAAAGCTGGGTGATTTCTGGCAAACCACTGCCCTTTCTGGGCCTCTGTTCCACCTGCAAAATAGGGGGTTGGACTTAACTCCCATTTCCCAAACATCGTTTATCTTTTCCCCAGACTTGCATGATTTGTGCCGTATCTGCCTGCGTGCCTCCTATACTATTGTTTACGAAATATTTTCTTTAAATTGACTCCCTCTTCTCTCCTCAACATGTGCATTTAGAATAGAGACTTTTAAATCACTGCATAAATGGTAAAATATTATCATTCCCCATAAATAGAAGGTACCTGTAAAAACGATAATAAGGAAAACAAAACAGTGCTGCTAGCTTGTAGCTAGGTGTTGTTTTCTGCCAAGGCTCCGTGCCCAACGCTTGTTCTCTCTCTGTTAAAAAGGAAAATTAGCAAATGTTTAGGGACCTGTAAGAGGCATATTAATACCGCTTTGAGACTTCCTCCTTGGACGATACCAGAGGGGGCTGAGAGAGAGCCGAGAAGGAAATCAACATCTGATTACAGGAGAATGTAAAAAGGGGGGTGACCTCAATAATCTGGAAAGTTCTTTCTGGTTCTAGCAATCATGGGAGAATAGACCGTGGCAGAAGCCGATTATATAGACTCCGGGAGCTGATGTTGAGTCTCTTTCTTCCAAGCTTCTTCTCTAAGTTCCGACAACCTGTGGGCATGGGTGCCCGGGGAGGGTATGCTGTTAAGGACTATCTTTGATCCATTCATTCATTCATTCATTCATTCAGCTGTGGAAGACCTGGTTGTGTACTATAGGAAGAACCCAGGACAGCTAGTGAGATGTGAGTTCAGATATGCGCCTGCCACTTACTAGCTCTTTTACCTTAAATACATAGTTGTACCTATTTCTCATCTATACGATTGGGATTTTTTTTTTAAAAAAAACTCGGATCAGAGATGCTTTTGTAAGGATTGAGTGGAATTGTGTCTTCTCTGTTCCTGAGCATTCACCTTCTTGTAGGAAAGACTGAAATATAAAACCACACCAGAAGGCAACGCGTGCCAAGTATTACGAGAGGACGTTACACGGTGTTTGGAAGGCCCTGAGGGTGGAGCAGCTGATGCTGCCTTAGAGGAGGCTTCAGTCCACTGACCTTAAAGGGAGAGGCCTGTCTCAAGGCAGAGATCACAGAATCGAGATCCTGGCCAGAAGGGAAGCTTGAGGAAGGGCTGAAGAGGTGGGACAGGAGGTAAATCCAGGGAGCAAGGACCAGGGTGGTACAGCTCAGTCATAGAGCTTACAGGACCAGCTCACTCAGGAGAGATCAGAGAGGTGGGGTGGGGCTGCTTGTTCAAAGAGTTAAGTGCCACCTTGCTTGTGCCACTGGCTCCACCTGCCCCTGATTGCTTTTGTGATGGAGCCTTGAATCAGAGAGAATTGTCACTGAGGGTCCCTGTGCAGTACCTGAGTGAATGTGCAGAACTTTGCTACAAAAGTTAAGTGGTGATGGAAGTTTACCAGGACAACTGTGGAAATGTATGACTTTAACCCGGTAAGTGGTGGCCTCTTAGCCCTGTCTAGCTGCAGACAGGATGGAAGGGAAGAGGCAGGCTGCTCAGAGTTCTTGCGTAAAGAAAAGACCAAGTTTTAGAAAGTTTTCGTCATGATTGTCCTGTACTCTCTGCATTTCTAATGCGAGTGAAATTCTCGGTGGTTAGATGCATAAACCTCAGCAAAGCTCAGTCTCCTCCCGTTTAGAATGGGAATAATCTCTGCTTCCATGAAAGGGCTGCCATGAACCTCGAAATTAAATAATACACGCAAAACTACTTTGAAGGCTATAAAATACCACAGCAATGTGAAGAGAAGTAGTCTATAGCTGTGATAGTGCTGCGTAAACAGTTGGGATTCCTGCATTTTTCATTTAATACTGTGCCTTAAACAGGTCCCATGTTACTGAAAACTCTATACGGTACTATCTTTTTAATGACTTCCTTCCATCCCATAAATTGGTTATAGTCTAAATTAAACAATGCCTATGATTGGACGTTAAGGTTGTTTTCAGTTTTATGCTCTTAAAATTAACATAAAAATACCCACCTTTGTACAGACAGGATTTTTTCCCCTTCTTTTGAATATCTCAAATGATTTTCTTGGCATAGAAGAATTATTATGGTAAAAAGGAGTTAATAGTTTGGAGACTCCCTAAACATATTGAAAGATAGCTTTTCAAAAGGATGGTGTAAGTTCATACTCCCTCTGGTAGTGTGTAAATATGGGCACTGACCCTTGCCGACCAAGGCTGTAAACCCCTGAGGGTAGGGACCTCACCTTAATGGCTCGTGCTTGTACCTCTAATGTCCAAGGCAGTGTGGGGAATGTCATCGGGATACAGTTATTTCTGCTGATGGAATAAATGGTAAACCAGGATCTACCTTATCAGGCACGTACCTGTATGCAGGACAGACTAACTTTGAACTTGGTAGTGACAGCGAGAAGTATATCCTGAAAGAATGAACTCATGCTGTGGAAATAAAACTAAATACAAACCTGAGCATAACCAGAAGTCTTAGAAAGTACTGCTATGGCTACAGCACTCTGGTATTAGCTGCCAATTCATTCTACTTGGAGAATTTCTCAACCCATGGTCTAGCTTCTTAGATAGAGCAAGAATTTTCCATATTGTACACAGTATAGAAAAGTTTACCACTGGGAGGAAGTGATCAGCTAAATGATTGCTTAACCCAAGCACTTTAATAATTCCAACATTTTTTGTTTTTCTTTTTATGGCTGCACCTGCAGCATACAGAAGGTCCCAGGCTAGGGGTTGAATGGGAACTGCAGCTAAAGCCTAAGCTACAGCCACAGCAACGTCAGATCTGAGCTGCATCTGTGACTCATGGCACAGCTTGCAGCAACGCCGGATCCTTAACCCACTGACCAAGGGCAGTCAACGGGGGCCTTTATCTTAAACTTAAGATCTGTCAGTCTGGATCAGTGGTTGCCACGACCCTCAACAACCCATCTCTACTGGTCTAGATGTTAGGACCTGGGTGAGGCCAATATAATTTCATTTCATCCCCGGAGATTCCTAGAGGGAGCCCAGAGGTCTCATGGGCTGAGTTCTTCCTCCTTCTCGTCCACGATCCAAACCCTGGCGAAAGGCACCTGAGGCCCTGGTTCTGGCTGCAGAGCACCTGGGAGGTAAGAGAGCAGCACAGATGCCCCCTCCGTGCAGCTTGGCCCCTGGCTGTGCAGGAGAGCTCCGGCTGTCTTTGATTCCTGAAGATGAATGGGCTGTGAAGCTGCTTCCGCTAACCCTGGCGTTAATGAGGCCTTTGAACTAAACAAAATTCCTATCTGTAGCTGCGCGCACAGGGGGACTGCTCCCAGGCTAACAGCACAGAGCCATTCATTAGCCGTTTCTCTATAACCAGCCGGCCGGACCCTGCGGAGCGGCTTCGCAGAGGGGTGTACGGAGAGGGCAAGGCTGACACCCTAGGTGTTACTGGTTTCCCAGCACAGGTGTGGTTCCCTCATCTCTCCCTCGTAGGTTGGTTGCTTAGTTGCACAAATGAACACGTGCAAAGCGTAGGCTCCAGTGTCTTCGAGTAGGTGGCCTAAGAATGGGAAAGACATGTGGACACACATGGAGGTTGGGGCCGGCCAGAGAGGAGAGTGGTCTTAGGCGGGGATGCAGCAATGTCTACTCACCTGTCTGTGGGAATTCTGCTGTGGACCAGAGCCCAGAATCCTCCCAGGACTTGGTACCCCTGTGGGTGTTCCCTGAGTTGTCCTAGATGCCCCACCCCCATCCCCCAGTCAATAGCCTGAAGATCTGGTCAGCACTTTTGCTGTTGAGAATACTGACCTTGAACCAGCACTTGCTAGGTTGTGGCTTGGTTCTAGGTAATCCCATGTACCAGAGTTCTAGGTAATCCCATGTAAGCAGAGTCAGAACTCTAAAGCTCAGAAAGGGTGAATGACTAACCCCAGGTGACAGAGCCATCTGGGAGCAGACTAGGGTCTCCAGTCTGGGGTTGGCTAACTCTTGGCTCCTTCCCTGCAACGCAAGGTCTCAGTGATGCTCACGTATGCAGGGGATCTCAGAGCACCCCCCCCCCCATCATCCCATCTGCCTTCCCAAGCTCTTGCCTTGCCCAGTTGGTTGCCTACAAATGTCTCCTTTGCCCGGACTTTCTGCTGCCTGCATCCCCTTTCCACGCCCTGCCCCCATCTCCGAGGAGAAACACTGGTTGCTTCTCTGGTTGCAGGAGCTCGAATCAGAGGTTCCTCCCACTTCCGTTCATGCCCAGCAACCCGAGGGCAGTGGGGGGGAGCAGCCCCACTCTGCCCCGGAGACAGCACAGAGCTTTCTGAATATTAACAAGCCTCAACTAACACACTCGCCCAGGAAAGGACAACCCCATGAGGGGAAAGCTCATCCCAGGCCGATGACAAACGGGAGCTGGCCATTTGTGTGACAGAGGTCCCCAGATCTCAGCCCCGACTGACTCAGCTGGGCACACACGTCATTAGGACCATCCACGGGGGGACGCCTGCCCACGTGTCTGCAGGCTGGCGCATCTGGACAGCCTGTGCAGCAACGTTGCTCATTCTGTAGCTTCTCCTGTGAAGAAACCAATTCCCCCCACCCCACTGGCCCATGCACCGTGAAGTCCCGGGGCCGGATTCTCCGATTTCGTGTCGCGCTGTTCTCGACACAGCAGAGGCAGGCAAATGTGCTCGTGTCCCACGCAGGCGCATTAAACACAGACGCAAACACGCGCCAGGTACACGGGCTCGCCACAGAATTATATCCTAACCCTGTGTGCACACAGGTACACACATACATGGCTGCACACACAACACTCACCTGTACCCGTCAGTGCCACACCAGGCGCCTCAACCAGTGATAAAGACAACTGACTTTGCCGTGTGAGCCTCTCAGACGAGGCCACGGAAGAGCTCTGTGAATTTGCGAAAGTTTCTACTCTTTGGAGGAAGCGTGCCCTTATCGGAAGGCGGCAGGTGTAGGGAAAGGAACATGACTTTGCCGTCACATGGCCCTGAGTTCAAATGCCGTCTCCCCAGGCGTCCTGGGCAGGTCACTTAACCTTTCTGTGTTTCGGTTCTTAGGCTGTAAAATCAAAATTATTAATATACGTTGGACTTAAGTGTGGACTGAGGTAGCATGTAAAATCCATGAAATCGGTGCTTTCATGTAGGTGGTGCTCAGACCCCAGCTCCCTTCCGCCACCCCTCCACCACCAGTATTAAGTGGTCAACAGTCCCTGATGCCCAAGAGAGATGGGGGACAGAGGCCATCCTGAGGCCAACGGGGAGGGTTAAGCTAATGTCTGCCCGTCCCCTTGCTGATCCTGTGGTTCTCCTCACCCACCCCAGCCTACGCATGACTCCACTCCATGGTGGCCAATGATAAAGATACAAAGAAAAATTCCTGCACCACTGATTTCCGGGGCTTCTGGTACCGGACAACCCTAGGAGCGACCCGCTTTGGCAGAGGGCCTCGTGGCTCTCCTGGAAGGAAGATGAGCTCTCTCTGTTTCCCTTATTAAAAGCAGCCATGCTGGGTGATGGATGGAAGCAGGGCTCCTCTCTGTATGTGCACGGCCAGCGGGCCGACTGGCATCCTTTCTCTGTCTGACACTCAGAAGGGAAGCTGGGACGGTTTGGTCCAGGTGGTGCAAGGCTGGCCTGAGTCATTGGTGCAGGCTGGGGGCGCATGCGTGGCCTGCATCCCAGTGCAACAGCAACCCTCGTTGCTGGATGGTGTCTCTCATCTGGTCCCTGGAGGCGGACACCCTGGCGTCAGTCACGGGAATGGCAGCAGGGCTTCTCCTTTGGTAGTTCTTTTCCATTGTCTGCAATGGGCCTGTGAACTGAACAGATCACTTATTATCCCATTTGTGAGATGAGCAAACTGAGGTTCCTAAAAGGCTGGTCATCCACTTAGAGAAGAAGTTCTCAACTGTGGGTGACTTTGCTCCCCCCCAGGGGACGTATGGTGATGCCTGGAAACATTGTCGCAACTGGGGGTGATACTGGCATCTGCTGGGCAGAGGCTGGGGATGCAGCAAAACATCCTTCAAGATGCTGTATAAACCTCACAGCAAAGAAGTATCCAGTCTGAAAAGTCAGCAGTGCCGAGGTTGAGAACCCTGCTTTAGACCTTTCAACACACCCTCAATTCTGCATCTTCTAGAGTAAGAGGCACACAGATGAGTGAGAAAGACCTTTCATTTTCTGTTACACTTTTTGTTTTTGAAAACTAGGCGCTAAATCAGACGGGACATCTTCCTTCCTTTTCACGCTGGATGCCCAGCTGGGAGAGCTGACTCCCCCTCGGCTTCTCGGGCGCAGGGTCCCCTAAGCCTCATTGTCTCCGCAGTGTCAGCCCCGCCTTCTTGGGTGGTGGCAGTGCAGGAGGGAGCGTTCTATTTCTGAGGGTCCTCTCAGACGATCCCTGCTCCTAAGGGACTCTTCTTCTTGGTACTAAGGACCACACTGAGGGCTTGTCCCCCACAGGAGTCAGTTCTTTCCAACACCTTTGATTTCTGCGAGAGAACTTTGAAACCACTGGGTTGCTGGCACCTCTTTTGCGATCTCTGCCTTTTAGAGCTGAGGAAAACGAGGTTCAAGGTCATTTGGTAGCAACAGAGCCTCACCTCCTCACTCTCCTACCAGGGACCTCCCCGTGGCATCCTCTGCCCACCACAGCTGACTGGTGCCAGGTGTGGGGTGCGATGTTCCCAACCCTGCCGGTGGGTCAATGGGCTGGAATGGCCAGGTCCAAGTCCTTTTGCTGGGATTGGATATCTGGGCTCAGGTAATGGCACCGAGACGCTGCCTGCCCCGGATGCCAGGAAATAATGTGATTTAGTGACCAGAACAGGAAACCCAGCCTCTTCCTGGCCACGGCTGCTCTGGATGCCTGGGGCTCAATGCAGAGAGCCTGCAACTTTTGATAGATTCCGTTCTGTCACGAGAACCAGCAACAATTTTCCCCGCACAAAATATGACTCTCTTATATGTGTACGCTCCAATCACAACCCAAAGGAAACATGCCTGCGAACCAGCCCACCCCCCCACCCCCCCATCCCCGAAAACAAAACCCAACAACAGGCTGTCAGGCTAAGCAGATCAACGGTTTTCAAGTTCTCCGCCTAATATCTATTTGCTATTGTTCGCTCTCTTTGTCATCGGCGGGTGCGCGCTAGCAGACAAGTGGTAATTGCTGCCAGGGGCTTAAGGAAATTTATGCGAGAAGAACTAAATGTGGGGGGAAAAATGGTAGTCATTAGCTGTCTTTCTGGGTGTTGGGGAAATGAGAGCAAACAGGGGATGGAGCGCGAGATACTTTGGTCCGGGTTATAGCATTTCAATCTTTATTTCACTTTGTTTTTTATTTGATGGATGCACGGAAGTTATCGCAAACACACAGTTTAATGGGATGAAATGGCTACGGCACAGGTGCATTTGCCTGTATGTTTTGCTTCCCTGCCACGCTGCCCCGACCTCATCACTGAGTCCCAAACCCCCACGTGCTTAATCCCAGCCTTTTCGGACTACCCAGGGGACGATCACTCAGGCATGGTAGGCACAATTAGACCTTAACGGCGGTAAGGCCAGGGCTGTCTTGCTGGAGCTGTTTCTTGCCAGCAACAACACACCTTTAACAAATCAGAATTCAAAACATACTCCGTGTCCCTGCTGCCTCTGACGTTGTAATTGCTCAGGACTGTAACAGCATCTACTGATTTCTCTGCCTCCAGCCTTCCCTCAACCCAGTCCAGGCTGCAGCAATAGTGACTTTCCTAAAATGCAAATCAGATCGTCTCCCTTTTTGAATGACGTCCTTCTTGGCTCCCTGTTGCCTTTGAGACACACTCCAGCCTCTCTTTCACCACATGAAACATCTTCTTTGCCCGAATTCTGCTTCCTTCTCCAGCCTCAGAGACTGCTATTTTCCTTCTCCAGTCTCCGGTGCAATCTTGCAGAACGTCTGACGTTTCTCCTCCCTCCTTGTGTTGCTTCTGAATCAGCCTGCCACGCTCAGCTGAGAGCTCCTCCTTGGGGAAGCCTTCTGAGAATCCCATCCACCCCCGACTCTGGGAGACACAGAACCTGGTTTTTGAGAAAACAGACTTTGGTGTCAGACAGACCTGGGCTTGGATCCGGGTTTCATCATTTACTGACATGGGGCCACAAGTGAGTTGCAAGGCATCTCTGACTCTTCAGTGTCCTCAGCTACAAAGTGCATCTGATAACGATCTATGCCTCCTAAGGCCACGGGAGGGGCAGCTGAGACTGGGAACAGAGAGCTGGCTCCCAAGAGTGTCCTCTTAGGTGGACAGCAGGTCACTCACACGTGCTCCTCCTCCGCCCCCAGATCGCGGTTTTTTTTTAACCTGACGGTTTCCGGTGGGTGGGGCTACAGCTAGGATCCGGCCCCAAGCCACCCCGGGAACAAGTTTGTCATCTGGGCACGCTTATTCACTGATGTGGAAAAGTGAGGGATCCAGGTCTACTTCTGACTCGAACACAAATTAGTTATAAAGATGAGGCCAGTTTTCAGAAACTCGAAGGCGGAAATCGTTCAGGAATCAACCAATGAGCAGGTCTTCCGAGAAGCGTGACTTCGGCATATGTTAGCCTCTCCTGAGGTCTAAGTTTTCTTAGCTGCAGAATCAGAACAACGTCTACCTGTCAGGCGGATGAGAAAGTAATGTGCCTAGAATGTGCACAGCATACTGCTTTCCCATCCCCACCCCTTCCTGCACTTTCCTGTTTTGCTTGGCTGAGCCCTGGAGCTGAGCTCCCGCTGCTCCCGGTAATGCTGTGAGTCCAGGACTAGAGCTGGCCACCTCCCCCAGCTCTCTGCATCCCTCACCGGAACCACCCAGCCGCTGCCTGGAATGCCCTGGGGAGGGGAGGGGATGGAATTGGAAATAACTGTGTACCTGAAATGCTGACATTGTTATTTCTGCTCTCTTATAAAAGCATGAGGCAAGTCGGCTCTGCAGAATGTTGTATAACTATCCAGATAAAAAGATTAGTGAGAAATTCCTGAGCGCATCAGAGCTTCTAAAGCATGGTGCGCTTTGAGGCCGGAGGTGGGGGCAGGTAGCTCCCCGCCAGCCTCTGTAGCTTTCAGGTTCTGACATCCCTTGTCCACAGGGAACTGGGAGCCGATGTTCTCACTTCTCCCAGGGCGAGGCTAGTGGCTGAGTGAGAGAAGATCAGAGGAAAGAGAGGAGCGGGACCTCGGGGGCTGAACGTGTAAGAAGGAAAAGCAGGGGGAACCCTCTTCCCACTGGGTAACCTAAGTTGGTTGCCTCTTAGTTGGCAGCTTTTTCTTTCTTTTTTTTTAACAGCTGCTCCTGCAACATATGGAAGTTCCCAGGCTAGGGGTTGAATCCGAGGTGCAGCTGCCGGCCTACACCACAGCCGCAGCAATGCGGGATCCGAGTCATGTCTGTAGCCTACACCACAGCTTGCGGCAACACCGGATCCTTAACCCGATAAGCGAGGCCAAGGATCAAACCCGCATCCTCAGGGAGACAATGTCAGGTCCTTAACCCACCGAGCCACAACGGGAGCTTCTAGTTGGCACTTTTTGATTGTTGGGAATAGAATATAAAACCCATGGTGCTGCGGGCTTGTTTTGTTTCTAGTTCTTATTCTCTTTCCCGAGGGTTCCCACACCCAGTTGGCTCATCTGACCGCATTCTAGTGGACTTTCTGGCCAAGGTGGCAGTGATTTCTGCTTTACTTTAGTAACTGCACCCCTGGCAGTGATCCCTCTCTTCTTGGAAAGGCAGGTGGGCAACTGGAAGGAGCTCTGGCCGCACCTGCTGGCTGGGAGGCCAGGCAGGTCTTCACCTCCCAGTCTGTGCATTTACATCTCCTCCCTGGAATGCTTCCCCCACTCCCTTTCCCCATAAATCCCTTTTTGCCAAAGACTCCTGCTTAGATCCTCCCAGACCCCCGACTCCGGGCTCTCCCATCCCATCTCATCCCATGAGATGCTGATATGCATCTCAGGGCTTCGTCCTTCCCTGTTGGCTCATCTGCCTCACCTGCCAGGCCGTCCTCAAGATCAGGGACTATCTCTCTCCACCCTGCCCCCTGGCACCCAGGAGGACGTTTAAGGAATGCTGGTTGACAAGTTCACTGGGAGGACTGAGTCCTGTTTACTAGAGCAAACTGAAGGCACAGTAGGTATAGATACTGTCTAGAATAGAGAGGAAGGGCAGGTGCATCCAGGGAGCAAGACCGGGCTCAGGCCTGGTGTTACATGTGTCTGGCCATGGCAGGAAGAGAGGCGGAGACCGGGAGCCAAGGATTCTAGGTCAAAAATGGAGCGGGTCCGCAAAAAACTAAAAACAGAACTACCATCTGATCCAGCAGTCCCACTCCTGGGCACCTATCTGGAGAAAAAACAATTCAAAAAGATACATGCACCCAGTGCTCGTTACAGCACCACTCACAATAGCCGGGACATGGAAGCAACCTAAATGTCCATGGACAGATGATTGGTTAGAGAAGATGTGGTACATATACACAATGGAATACTACTCAGTCATAAAAAAGAATGTGAAAATGCCCTATACGGCAACATGGAGGGACCTAGAAATTACCTTACTAAGTGATGTTATCAGACAATGAAAGACAAACATCATATAATATCACTTGTATGTGGAATCTAAACAAAAGGACACAAGAACTTATTTGCACAACAGAAACAGACTCACAGACTTTGAGAAACATATGCTTACCAAAGGCGACAGGCGGAGGGGAGGGATGGGCTGGGGGTTGGGACTGGCGTGTGCACGCTGAGGTGTGCGGAATGACTGGCCAACGGGGACCTGCTGCGCAGCACGGAGAACTCTTACCTGATATTCTGTGATCACCTCTGTGGAAGAAGAATCTGACAGAGGATGGATGTGTGTACGAGTATAACTGGATCCCTTTGCTGTACAGCAGAAATTGTCACAGCCTTGAAAATCAACTAGACTTCAATAAAACTTTAAAAAAAGTGGAGCCTCTGGCCAGAGAATGGAGAGTGTTGATGATGTGGGCTGTGCACAAACCCAGTGACCAGTACTTGCTTTTACTAGGTGGTGACCCAGTTGCAGAGAACTGGGCCGGATGGATAAGGTGCGTTAACTCTCCCCACTTGATAGAAAACTGAGGCTCAAGGAGAGCAGGTCGGGTTTTCCCAGAACCCATGGCAGTGGTCAGGCCTGAAGCTAACAGAAATTCTCTGCTTTGAGGCTCCTCTTTCTGCCCCCTCAGTTACCTCCCAGGGGTCTTTGTTTCTGGGACAGAGTGTGGGAAGGTCATCGGAGCTGGTCCCCAATCCTCTAGCACCTGGTTTAGATGCACCTGGTGGTAGTGGGAGCTCATCCCCACCCGCAGCCCCAGCAGGGCTCTCCTGGGGAAAACCCCACTCGCTTGAGTGCCTGGGGTGTATTGAGAAGCTGGAGGGAGCAGAGATGTATTTGTCTGGGGTGGTAGGTGATGCCGTTGGTGGGTTTGAAAAAGCGTACTTTCCTGGTCCTCCAGGCTCTGCCTTGGTCAGAAGGAAACCGTGGACCACTGGGCATCCTGGCTGCTCACAGGTGTAGGCAGCGGAAGAAGGAGCGTCTTGTTGGCTGTGGGTGGGGGCGCGTGTTTGTTTAACAGAAAACATCCAGCTTTGAAAAGAATCGGATTGGAGACGTCAATTAAGCTGGCTGAAAAATACCCATTAGAGTGGGGTGGCGTCAGTCTTTCATTTACCTGCTGTATTTAGAACTACCGCGTTCATCATCATCTATCAGTTCTGCATGTGCCATTCACTGGGACAAGGATGGCGGCTGTTGGAGCTCTTAGTGAGGCCAGCTTAGCAGGGGACAGACCCTGGGGAAGAGGGGCTAGCTCATGAGGTCAAGCCCTGCAGGACTGGGCAGGTGAAACGAGTGGACATCGGTAGAGACCAGGGAGAGCGCTCTGGCCAAGCTCGGGCACCGGTGCCAATGGCCCTTGTTTACCGCTGGCATCTGCTGAGTTTGCGCCTGTGGATCCCATCACGGAAACGCTGACTCCCAGAACTTGTACCTCGTCTGGCCCAGGAGAAGGGCCCCAAGGCCAGAGCTTTCCCGAACAGCCTCTGCTCACTGGGCCCAGATATGGAAGGTTTTTTAATGCTCTTTCGATTTGGCACTTTGTCATTTTGTTTATGTCCAGTGTCCCTGTTTGTCGTCTCTGGCTTTTGGAATTTTAGAAAACAATAGGGGTAGACTTTGCATGAATTCTTCAGAGTCAAAAGTCATGAGAGGAAGAAAAGGTCCATCTTTGCTCAACAGCAGTGTTTCTTTTTGCGCTTTGGCACACACGATAAATTTGGAAGTAAGGTTCCGTGAACGGGAAAAAGATCTCACCACAGGCTATGTTGACAACTGTGTCCCAATTAATATAACTGCACATTAAACAAATAATTGAATTACATCTCTGTGGCATGGCACTAACTTGGGCTTTTTCAGATTTTACCAAATTTTGGAGATGTCTGTTAACTCTGGAATTTTTTCTAAAGCCTCAGGTATTCTAAGACTCAATCCTTTATCTCCTGTACTTATTTTTTAACCCTCAGGGCCTGTGTGTGTGTGTGTGTGTGTGTGTGTATTCATTATTTTTTTTTTTTTCGCTTTTGTCTTTTTAGGGCTGCACCTGCAGCATATGGAGGTTACAAGGCTAGGGGTTTAATCAGAGCTGTTGCTGCTGGTCTACGCCACAGCCACAGCAATGTCAGATCCGAGCCGCATCTGCCACCTACACCATAGCTCACGGCAACACCAGATCCTTAACCAACTGAGCGAGGCCAGGGCTCGAACCCGCAACCTCATGGTTCCTGGTCAGATTCGTTCCCGCTGCACCACGACAGGAACTCCAAGGGCCTGTTCATATTTTTAAAGTGGTTAAGTTTTGAACTTTGGAACCAGCTGGTAAGGCTTCATTGCATACTAGCTCTGTGCTTCAGTTTCCTGCTCTGGAAAATAGGGATACTTGAAAAGGGAAATTCTGAGTTTGCTAGAAAGAATATTGTATATTATGAAGATATGTAGCACACAGTAGGTACTTAATAAATGTTGGTAGCTAGGGAGTTCCCTGGTGGTCTAGTGGTTAGGATTTGGTACATTCGCCTCTGCAGCTTGTGTTCAATCCCTGGTCTGGGAAGTAAGATCCCACGTCAAGCCAAAAAACAAAGATGTTGGTAGCTATTATAATCTGATATTTGACAATCACTAATGGACTTAAACAACAGGATAACAATTTATATTTGATAACTGGGTTGTTCCTAAAATCGGGTGAGGAAATTGGTTTCATCCTTTTCTGATATACAAAAATGAAGGTCACCATCATCCCTGTGAAATGAAGGTTTGGTGGCTGGTCACATTCCATCCTCAGCTGGCCCTCATCTCCATATCGGTGCACCCGTCTGCCATCTCCGTTATGGCAGAAGCATCTGTGCCACACCAGCAACATCTGGAGTAGAGAAGCCGGGGGCCATGGTTCTTGTTTACTTGGTTGCCTGTGCCAGTCTCACATTAAAGCCCATAATGAGGCCCTCATTTCTGCTGTCTGGTCCTCCCACGTGGCATGAAGGTTATGATCACATCCCAGCCAGTCAAGGAGAATCTCAGAATCTCAGGGAGTCCTTACATTCGGCTTTAGCTAGTAAGGTTTAAGCCCAACCGCTGCGGGAATCTTGCACATTTTTTAATTCAACTTTTATTTCCATATTACTTAATTCATAAAGTTCACTTAGGGAGTTCCCTTGTGGCTCATCTGGTTAAGGATCTGGCATTGTCACTGCAGTGGCTCAGGTCACTGCTGTGGTGTGGGTTTGATCCCTGGCCCAAGAACTTCCACATGTGCAGGCCAAAAAAATCTCATTAAGTGCTTTTGCACATTAAAAAACATAAAGTTCATTTAGGAGTTCCTGTCATCGCTCAATGGTTAACGAATCTGACTAAGAACGATGAGGTTGCGGGTTCTGTCCCTGGCCTTGCTCAGTGGGTTAAGGATCCCGCGCTGCCATTAGCTGTGGTGTAGGTTGCAGACACGGCTCGGATCCGGCGTTGCTGTGGCTGTGGCAAAGGCCTACAGCTCCTGTTAGACCCCTAGCCTGGGAACCTCCATATGCTGCAGGTGCGGCTCTAGATAAAGGCAAAAAGACAAAAAAACAAAAACAAAAACAAAAAAAACATAAAGTTCATTTAAAAGAACACCATGCAATTTAAATATGTCACAGCTCAAATCTTCACTGCAAATACATTAACTTGTATCACCAGATCACTTTTATCCAGTTCTTAAAACTCTTCTTCTTGTAGTTATGCATTCGTATCAGCGCTTACTGAAAACAAGTTGTTGGTTATGACAGTTGCATCTTACCCCTGATTGTGTTTTATAGATAAATTCCTGCCTGAGCATCTATGCCTGTGGAATTTCAGTTCCATAGCATAGAAGCACAGTATCATGTTCAGTTAAGAGCCAGGCAAGGAGAAGGTACTTGACTCCTACCATGGCCTGATGGTTGGTTGTGCAATTATAACCGATTACAGAACTCATCAGAGTCCTGATAATGTCACACATCAAAACAGCGTTGGCACTTACTATAAGCTTCACGAACTCTTCCTGTCTGTTTCGAATACGTGATAAGAGGTGCGACGTACTGTGACAAACTGTAAGAGATTCGACTTGCAAGCTCAATTTTCCAACTACTCCCTTTTCAAGCTCTTGCATCAGTTTAATTGAAGAATTACCCCAAGATTGCCAGATGAGCTATTGGAAACTAGAATCGTTCACAACGGCTTCTCTGCACGAATCAGGGTTTGTTCAGTGCTCTGCAAAGTCAAAGAAACGCGAGGAATAAATTGCATTCTCAGTCTTCCGGTAGCCTGATTTCAGAGGTTTTATTATGTTTATCAAAACAATCTCACAGTCCTCAGTGATTCTTGTAAATAAAGCTAAGTGGTTTCCATCGGGACTTACGACATAAATACATACAATTAAAATACCACACGAATCTGTTTTATATATCAGGATCCCACATGAGATTCCATTCAAGGAAAACATTTTTTTTTTTATTAAAGTACCATTGATTTACAGTGTTGTGCCAAATTCTGCTGTACAGCAGAGCCAGGCATGGATATATACACACACACACACAGTCTTTTTCTCATAATCATGATCTATCCCAAGAGACTGGATAAGAGTTCCCCATGCTGTACAGCAGGATCTCATTGCTTACCCACTCCGAGTGCAGGAGTCTGCATCTACTCACCAAACTCCCAGCCCCTCCCACTCCGCGCCCCCTCCGCCTTGGCATCCACAAGTCTGTTCTCCACATCTGTGAGTTGTTTTGTGGGCAGGTTCATGACACGTATTCGCTTTAAGCTTTTAGAGGTAATTCTAAGAACTACCATTCAAACAGCCTGACTTTGTTTCCATATTCATTGGCCACCTACCGTGTGCCAGGCGCTATTCTGTGTTTTAGGGACACCGCAATAAACAAGATCGATGGGATCTTGATTCTCCTGGGGTTGACCTTCTGCTAGAAGAGAAACTATGAATGAGTCAACAGATAAACAAACAAGAAGACCCTTCTGGATGATAAGTGTCACAAAGAAAGTAAAGCGGGACAGGGTCATGTGACTGGGTCACCTTGCTGTGCAGAAGAAAATTGACAGAACACTGTAAGCCAGCTACGATGGAAAAAATAAAAATCATTAAAAAAAAAAGAGGGTAAGGGTCATTGCATCAGTGAGAATGTGGACAGAGGAATGTTTTTTCCCCCCACTGAACATCTTTTGGATTCACTGAGTCCACGGCAGCCAAACCCATAATTGGAAAGCTCGGCTCTAGCTGCTTCAAATGTTTTCCTTTCATCACACTGAAATCTGTCTCCCTGGAATTCCACTCATCTCCTCTGCTTCTCTTCTCGGGGGCCTTTCTCAACAAGTCCGATTTATCATTCACAAGACAGCCCATCACACGTCGATGCACAGAGATGGAAGCTCCTGGGCCATTTATTTCTCAGTCTGAACGTACCCACTCTGCACGCCTGGCCAGTGCTCTGGGTCGTCACCGTCCCTCTAAAAGTGTAGTGTCGGGTCTGAAGCCACTGCAAGTGGCAAGGAGGTCCCTTCCTGCTTCTTAATTCTGTCTTTCTCCGCTCTCAAGCTTGAATCCACTTTGTTCTCCGGTTCCGTGTAATGCCGTGGCCTCCTCCCTGGCTTACAGGCAACTGAATTTTCCCGGAGTGGTCTCAGATGCGGATGCCACCACATTTCTCATCTCCTGCACATTCACAGTGTTGTATTTAAACCTCAGCGTAGGATGCTGCAGGATCATCTCGGTTATTTCCTGCCGTGCGGACCGGGGCATCTTCGGTAACCACCGCTCAGAAAAACCGAGGCCGGCCGAGTGGCCCTCGGAGCCCGTCAATGCTCCTGATGCTGCCTGCACCCTCCCTGGGGACAGTGCGTCCCCAGTCTCTACCTTTCACTGTGTAAAGGGACATTTTCTTGGATGGGTTTTCAGATGCGCTCTTTTGGCATCTTTTAAGCAGACCTTGGTGATCCAGACCTTCTGGATCTGGACCCTGCCTTTGTCGTAACACCGCAGCCTGGTCACCCCTGTCCTTAGCTGCCTTTCCTCGGGGACAAACAACCTCCAGCACTGTAGACTTGTAGACTGGCTTTCAGACCTTAATTGAAAAAAAAAAAGTTAAAAGTTCCATTTAAATGGCCTCTCACTGGCTTTTCACTCCCTCACAGCATTTCTGCCAAAGCAACCAGAAATTCTGGTCGCGAGGACCTCTGGTGCCATGTCACACCTTCCTCCACCTGCCAGAGAATTTTTTCTCTGCCTCAGTTGCCTTTGCGTTTCGGGTTGTTAATGACCACTTGCCCATGAAAAGAACCGCATCTCACTTGTGAACTCAGGTATCTTCCCTGTGCAAGTGGCTTCCGCATCCCCCGAATTAGGGGGCCCTCCACTTGCTGTAAAGCTTGACTCACGCTTTCTGGAGCCTTCATGACTGTGTGTCCGTCACATACAGCGCACTGTTTCTTCGTGACAGGCTCTGATGCTCCAGCCTGCTCCCTTAGAAGAAACCATTCTATTCTGTCAGCCAGATAATCTTAGCTGTGTGTGTGTGTGTGTGTGTGTGTGTGTGTGTGTGTGTGAGAGAGAGAGAGACAGAGAGAGAGAGAGACAGAGAGAGAGAGAGACAGAGAGAGAGAGAGGTCCCTTCCAAGTATCTGAAGCAATAACCTACCTAGATTTGATCTAGGATCAGTATTTAAAGCATCCACCTATTTCTTACAACATGGGACCATGGATTGGATTTCTGGCCTATAGGATTGAGAAAAATCATTCTAACAAACGTCAGCTTTCAGAGTTCCAGTTGTGGCTCAGAGATAACAAACCTGACTAGTATCCATGAGAATGCAGGTTCCATCTCTGGCCTTGTTCCATAAGTTAAGGATCCTGCATTGCTGTGGCTGTGGTGTAGGCCGGCAGCTGCAGCTCCAATTTGACTCCTAGCCTGGGAACTTCCCTATGCTGCAGGTGCAGCCCTAAAAAACCAAGGGAAAAAAAAAAAAGGTCAGCTTTCCTTCTCAGTTTCCCACCTGGCTGCCCTGGGAGCCACCTGTAGACATGATAATATGACCATGTCATGGCTTCTTTTAAAAATATTTTATTAATAGCTTAAAGATTCCAGGATAAATTAGAAACACCTTAACACTAAAGTTCTGCAATGGACCAAATGTTTCTCCTCCCCCCTAAACTCATACATCCAAGCCCTAGTCCCCAAGGTGATAATATTAGCAAGTGAGGCCTTTGGGAGGTAATTAGGTTTGTTTGTTTATTTATTATTTAGGTGCATATCTTTAGGGTTTTTTCCTAAGATTTTATTTTTTTTTTCTATTATAGTTGATTTATAATGTTCTTTCAATTTCCACGGTATATCAACCTGACACAGTCATCTATCTATATATATATGCACGCATTCTTTTTCTCACGTTATGGGAAGTAATCAGGTTTAATGATGTCATGAGGGTGGAGTGATTAGTGCCCAAAAGAGACACCAGAGCTGCTTCTGTCTGCCTTGTGAATACCCAGCAAAAAAAAAAAAAAAAAAAAGGCAGCGGTCTGCAAGCCAGGAAGAGTGTTCTCACTGGGAGCCAGATCAGCCCGCACCTTGATCTTGGGTTTTCCAGCCCCTAGAACTGTGAGAAATAAATTTCTATTGTTTAAGCCGCCCGGTATATGGTATTTTATTATAGCAGCCTGAGCAGTCTAAGACAAGATGCATTATGAACTGGACTGTCTGCTCCTTCTTAGCCCATCATTCTCATTCTGGCTGTGCTGTTATTCCTAGAGCGTGCTCAGCTCTTATACTTCTTCATGCCTTGGCCTTACCTGAAATGCCATTGCTTTGTTCATTTCGTTAAAGCCCTGGTTGGAATCCATCTCAACTAGCACTTCTCCCAGAGAGCTTTCCATGAGCCGCTGGGGAGGGATACTGCCCAGCTTCCTTGGCATCTGAGCAGAGCAAGAAGGCCGATCTGGAGTGCTGGAAGGAGCAGGAGGCTGGGACCAACTCCCGCTGCTGCTGGTACCTGGCACTAGCTGGGGTGGCGATGACAGGAATGGCAAGCACACCAAGAAAGAGGGCAGCGTTTATCCCTCCTTCCCAGTCTCCCCTTTTGTCACCTACTTGCAGAACCTAAGAGCAAGCCACCTAGAAGAACTAACCATCCTGGTTTATCCCAAACTAAGGGGTTTCCTGGGATGGGGAGCTTTTGGTGCTGCAGTGGGGACAGTTGTAGGCAAAATAGGACAGGTGGTCCCCTTAGAGCCAGGAAGCAAAAGAGAAATGCCATATGCAGAGTTCTGGTCCCAGAATTATATAGCGTGGAGTTCCCATCGGGGCTCAGCAGAAATGAATCTGACTACTATCCATGAGGACGCAGGTTCAATCCCTGGCCTCGCTCAGAGGGTTAAGGAGCCGGCATTGTTATGAGCTGTGGTGTAGGTCACAGATGTGGCTCGGATCCAGCGTTGCTGTGGATGTGGTGTAGGCCAGCAGCTATAGCTCTGATTCAGCCCCTAGCCTGGGAACCTCCATATGCCGCAGGTGTGGCCCTTAAAAGACAAAAAAAAAAAAAAAAGTTCAGAATTATATAGCAGAGTGTAAAAGGGTGGATTTGGGGGACAATGAGTAAAAGAGAGCCATGCTGGGAGGTCAGTTAGTGTTGTTTGAATTATTTACCGCCCTGTCTGGATGACTTGGGGACTGTGAGAAACTGTGAGACTCTGAGTACTGGGAATGGGATGGCAAATTTATAATTGAAGGCTCTAAACTAGCCTTCACCCAATGTTTCTGGGTACCCAGCTATTCCACCACTGTCTCTTAAACGTCTATTGCTGGTGGCAGCTCTGTTGAGACCTGTTGTCTTCACCGCCTTCTGGAGCATTTCCTAAGTTCTGCTAAAGTTAGATACGCATTGTTACTCCCCAGAGTCTGAAGAAAATCTAGCCCTTGAATCTCGGAGGCACCTATTAGGGCTGGTAATCCAGCGTATAGTTAGTTATACGACTCTTTCCAAGAACAGCTCTTCAAGGAATGTAAACGGAGTCAAATGAGTCTTACTCTTTAAAGTGTGGTCCGCTGACATCTCTTGGGAGCTTATTAAATATGTCAAATCTCAGGCCCCTTCTTGGACCTGAGGAATCAGACTCTGCAAATGTCCCGACATTAACATATGGAAAGCATCCATAGAGAGTAGAGATTTTCAACCTTGGCTGCCCTTCGGAATGACTGGGGGAATTAGAGATGTTCTGAGGCCTGGGTGATAACCTCAGAGACCATCCATGGGTTGGGGGGAGGCGGCCAGTAGTCTTTTTAAAGTCCCACGGTGATTTTAATGGGCAGCCAGGATGGCAGACCACTGATCCAGAGCCTGAATGAGATCCTAAGGCACCATACCGTTAGCTGTCCAATTATCGCACTTTTGCTGTGTACAGAGGCACAAAAAGGAAATCACTGAGGTCCAATAGCCTTGTTCTACAGCAATTTAATGATATTTCTGAGGCCGCAATTGAGGTCTCCCAACTCTTCCTGATTCAAGTCCTGACATACAGCTACCACTGCGTTTCTACTGACATTTGTAGTTATTTATATTCGGGAAGGTATTTTAAGGATGTGTCACCAGATATTTGATCAAGACTTAGGGATGTTGCTGAATAACTAGAGGACTATCGAGGGGTAAAGGACATGATCTGGCTGAATCATGAATGCAGAAACTCAGCTGGGCATTCATTCAAGCAGGATGAATACTCTCGACCACAGGAGAAAGGTAGCGACTGCCCGTGTCTGTCTCTTAAAAGAGCCTCTTCTGCTTGGTATCATTTTCAGTGCAACTTTATTTAATTCAATAATCATTTATTAAGCATCTGTGTGTAAATGCCTTTGAAAGTACAGAGGTAAAAACACAGGACTGCTTCTTCAGATCTTTATTAGAGTCATATAGTGGAAGAAGTGAAAGTTATATAAATATACGTGTATATGTGTGTGTGTGTATGTAAACACACACATATATAAATTCCATTAAAGAAGAGTAGATGAATCAATATGGGTTTAAAGGGAAGTATGCCACATCCAAGTGTAAGCAGATAGGTTACCAAATGTTTTTGATAAAGGCTTAAGAATAGTCTTGAAGGATGGCGTTCCCGTCGTGACTCAGCGAGAGTGAATCTGACTAGCATCCATGAAGACACAGGTTCGATGCCTGACCTCTCTCAGTGGGTTAAGGATCTGGCGTTGCCGTGAGCTGTGGTGTGGGTCTCAGACGTGGCTCGAATCTGGCATTGCTGTGGCTGTGGTGAAGGCCAGCGGCTACAGCTCCAATTCTACCCCTAGCCTGGGAACCTCCCTACGCCACAGGTGCGGCCGTAAAATAGAAAGTCAAAACAAAAGAAGAATGGTCTTGAAGGAAGGGTTGGGTTTTCATGCAAACACGTAGCGGGAAATGTAGTTCAAAAAGAGGGATCCACATAAACACAGATGTGGATGTGTAAGTACGAGGGCGAGGTGATGTTGGTGAAAAGCCGAAGATGAGGGTAGATGGGTCAGTCGGAGGCCGTGGTGTAGAAGGACATGCGTGCTGAGGCAGGAGTTGGATGTAGTTAGTAAACAGAACGGGCTGCTGGGAGTATTGAATTGGTTTGTGGAAGGTGAATTCAGGTACTTAGGGCAGCATTGGAGGCAGGCAACAGACCACTGTGCCAATGATCCAGATAAGAGGGAGGTGATCCTGAAGTCGAGTGGTGTTTGGGGAAAATGAAGGAGTTTGCATAATAGGAGACTCATTGGAACTAAGTCTTAATTAGCACATTTAGGGGAACGTTTATGGGGTAAGTTAGACATTGTGTTTACATTGGTTAATTGAAAGTACATTTCCCTGGAGCTAAATTTTGGTGAACACTATTAAATAAC
>PVHT020001178.1:1336061-1351352 GCA_004024745.2 Catagonus wagneri | reverse complement strand
TACCATATTTTACCTGTCTATATTTCTTAACATTTAGTTGCTATATTATACTAACGATGGATTCCTTTGTTGGCCCCAACTCCCCACTGTAACAATCAAACACACTCCAGAGAAAATGTTCTGCATGCCTTTCAAGGACCTGCATAAGCGTTTCTCTGAAGTATATTTTATGTATTGACCTAGACTTAACATATCCTGAAGCTGAGGCTAAGTGGGCCATGTGGCAAAAACATACTTGATTTCATCAATGGATATGTTTAAGGAGCAGATGCTGGCATAGCAATTTTTAAAGGTAACAGTTGTTAATGGTCATGCCTGGCAGGTGCTAAAGTTTGGGGACTTTGCAGCAGCCTACTAGTTAGCTCCAGACTCCTTAGCTGGGTGTAGATAGAGGGGGACTTTATGGCATTTAACCCCTGGTGTGTAGTCTCCATCTTGCTGCCACTGGAGTTCTCCAGTGTCTTGAACTGCTGTTGTCTAGAGGGTGGCATTTTAAGCATCTCCTTAGGCTTTCTGGTACCTCGGGGGCTTAATCTTGAGCTTCGTGTTTTAGCATACTGAGGTCCCTGCCTCCAGTTGACGATTCAGGACCCTGGTTGTGTGTATGCCCAGATTTTCTTGGATGATGTCAGAAGTCAAGAACTGTGCCTCCCTCTCTCCCAGCACTCACCAAAGCAGCTGTATTTTGAAACCGCTTTGCTGGCATGTCTGGGGTCAAAACTTGACCACGTGGTTTCTCCATCTGGGGAGAACAAAAGAACAAAACTATCAGCCAGCCACGTAGATCCTCCTTCCTCTTTTACGCCAGAAACAGGTATCTGGAGAGGAGTGGAGATGATGATTGAGGAGGAACTTCAGTGACCCCTGTCTGCTGATTACAGTGGACAGCAATGTGTTTTGTCTCCTTTCCCCCATCTCACACAATAAAGCTGTGGGGACAAGCCAAGCGAGGGGATAATGGAACAAAGGCAGAAAAAAGAGGCTGAGAAGGCACTTGAGGGGTGGTTTGCAGCTGCTCCCAAGTCAACAGCACAGGGAGACTTCGTCTCCTTCTTGCTTTTCCCCCGCCCCTCTTCAACCTTGTTTCTGGGCCTTTTTTCTCTTTCTAGAGCAAAATCCTGACAGTGTGCCACGTGCTTACGAAAGGATAGTTACATCTGTATCCCCGGGAGAGCCAGGCCCTGGGCCAGCAGGGAGGGGTCCGAAACAGATGCAGATGGAGCTCAGCGCCTGCATGCGCGACACACTGACAGCTCCTGAATTAAACCAGCGACTAGAAACTTCTCTGACCAAAACTTTTCCCAGACTCCTTCTTTACCGTGGGTCAGAGAGAGATTTTAAAAGCAGTAACTTGACCAATCTGCCCAGCTCTGTTCTCTGTCCAAGGAAGAGAAACGACTGAAAGCTCCCAAAGAGAAGGGAGGGTGTCTTGGTCTTCGGGGTGGCCCCAGACGTAGCACCGGCCTGACCCAAGGTAGGCGTTCAGTGGATACTGTGGAAGGTTCCCCGTGCTGTGTTCAAAGTGACACTGAATCCACAAGAGAGCCAGCAGGGGTCATCAGGCTGTGCTGTCACACCTATTTCCATTTCGTGTTTTGGGGGGAGTTCTCTTACCTAGTGGTCATTGAGCAGGTCCCCTGAGCCCCAGACCAGGGAGGAGAAGGGGGGCAATATAATATAAGCTCTAATGTAAACGCAAGATCATCAGTGTTTTCTTAAAAGGACAGCCAAATTTCTGAGCACTTACTTTTGAAATGCAAATATGTTTTATAACACCATGAGGGAGATGCTGTAAGAAGAGATGGTAGCAATAGATGCTTAGCTGTTGGAGATGGGGACGGTGATGCGATTGCCTTTGAGCCCAGTTGGGACTCATGTCCCCATCACACGCATGCCAAGAACAGATGAAAGGCCTTGTTTTACTTTAGAAGAAAAAGGGCAAAAGCAAGAACTGGAAATCGATGCCTGGGAAAGGAGGCTACCCTGCCTCCTCTTGCCTTAAAAATAAGACTCAAGAGAAGCAATTAGAAGTTACAGAGGAAATGACAAGATGGAAGCTGTGTGGGTCTAGACAAGCCATCGTGTGGTAGAGACCTTAGCTATAAGCCGAGAAAAATCCGAAGAGGTAGAATTTCAGCTTCATAGAAGGAAGAGCTTTCGTGCGAGTGAGATGGAGGAGTTCCTTTGTGGCTCAGTGGGTTAAGGATCCAGCATCGTCACTGCCGTGGCTCAAGTTGCTGCTATAGCCTGGGTTCGGTCCCTGACCCAGGAACTTCCAGATGCCACTGGCACGCCAAACAAAAAACAAACGAAAAGCCAATTAGATGAGATTTTAAATTAGTTAAAGAAAGAGTGGTCTGTGGATGTGCTGAAATCCTCTTTGGGAAGATAGTTTGAAGCAAAACCCTCCTCCCTTTGAGTGATTCTAGAGAAAATATTTCTGCTTTGGGTTAAAATGTTGATGCTGTATGATGCCTACTTGTTCCAAAGTGATTATGTTCACAGAGAGTTTAGAATTCCATAAGAGCTTCTGAGTAAAAATGTTTAACATGATGTCCTGCCTCGAAGCAATTACACAACCTTCTGTTCCTATCTCTCCAGCAACCCCAGGGATTTCAATTGCTTTCTCTCCTCTGCGTGTTTGGAGTTTCTCTCCTCCAGACGGTTGTAAGGCAGGATGGACACCGCACTATCAGCTTATTTTCCCATCCAGCTATCTCCAAAAATAAGCAAAGGGGGGACCTTCTTACTTGGGGAATTTCCCCCTATTTTTCACAATGCAAACAGAGATCGCAAGAACCCAAGCTAACCAGAAAGAAAGCCCAAGTTTCCAGAGTCCTCCCATGGGCTCACATTCTGTGTACCTAACTCCATTTATTACAGGACTTGCCATGAACTCAGACACCTCTGACCTTCACTTTTATAACCGTGGGTAGATCTAATCACCTCTCTTCTTAGCCTTAAGTCCCTTCCTTTTGTTGAGCCGGTGGAGTCTTTTAAAGACCCTTCTCTTCAATGCGTAGCCCTGAAGTCACCAGCAGGGTCAAACTCTCGACAGAAGCTGGTAGTTGTTGTTCATTCTGGCTGCCAGGACATCGTGCCCCCCTGAGAAATCTCCAGTCTAAAGAAGGGGCTGTCCGTTTGTTACACACGCGCAGTATTCCAGGTGCTAAGACAGACACTCTGTGCCCCGATTTCATTTACCCTCACAAGGACTCTCAAAGCAGTTGGTTCCTCTGCTGGAATCTTTCCCCCTTTATTTTAGTAGCCAGTGCCCCTTGGGAGTCCTGAGTTAAGAGAAGGCCAAGACTGGTTTGATGATGAGAATCGTCCGAACCTTTGTGTTCTGCCCTGTGTCCCCTTTCCTCGTGGGGGCGGGCGGTGAACATCACAAGGGGGACTAAGATAAATATATTGAATCAGTGTATAAGTCACGTTATAATGGTGTGCGCCCTCTATTCCAGTTCGTGCTCTCTGCCGTCGTCATTGCATAGCTCATTCCAAGGTCACCTTCACATTCACATCCAGTGCTAAGAGGCAGCAGGAGAGAAGGAATGACTGAGGCTGCCGGGTTCATTGGTTATTCATACATTCTTCTCCTTAGCGGTCGCATCCAACCATCTTTAGCCTTCCTGACGTATTTTAGTCACCTGCCCAAGAGCCCGGTTTCCAGCTGGAGTTGAGCTCTTTTCATATTATGGCACAAATGATACCATTTGAGTCCCCCCCACCCCCACCCCACCTCCTAAGGTGAGCCTTAATGGACCAGAGGCACACCACAGTTATATAACCTGATATAGAGATGAGGTGGCAGGTGAGGACTAAATAAAAAAGATGTATTCCACAGTAAGTTGTTATGCAGTGTGTCTTGCTTAATAGATAAGGGTGTTTGAGCTGCAACGGAACCAAGACTTATGGGACTAAAGTAGAGGAGCTCCCTGGTAGCCTAGAGGTGAAAGGATCTGGTGGCTGCCGCTGCTGTGGCTCCGTCACTGCTCTGGTGCAGGTTCAGTCCCTGGCCCGGGAACTTCCACGTGTGGTGGGTGTGGCCAAATAAATAAAATAAATAAATAAAAAGTAGGTACTAGCAAAACATGCAGTCGCTGACTCCCTGTCCTATGTTCCTTATGCGAGGAGCTTAGTTTAGCTCCTTCAACTGTGATTATCTGCTTTTAGGCAAGTGCACGCCCAAGAATAGCATTTGATTCCCACTTCATAGATAAAGAAGCTGAGGCTTGTAGAGTTTCACTAAGTTTGTCAGGGCTGCGTGACTCCAGGGCCACATTAAATGTTCTAGCTGTTTATGACACATAGAAAAAGAAGCCCCATCCCTTCGATAATCCACACACTATCAAGATCCAAAGCCACTCGTGTGTTCTACCCCCTCCACAAAGACTGTCAGGGTTCTGCCACCCGTAAAGCTTTCTTCATTCTCTGTGCCACAGGGTTTAATACCTAATTACTTACCATCTTACAGTATCCTCCTAATTGCTTCCAGTGCTTTTACTCTGCTTCTCCGTTAGGTTTCTCCCGGGGATCCTTGAGGGTAGAATTTTCCTTTTTCATCTCTCTTTTTCTACCCTATCCTTTTCCCACTCCAGCCCTAGAGCATGGGAGTCAGATTGTAAGGGCTGGTTCAGTCCACGCTATCCTTGGTGCTTAGGGACCCGGCAGCAGTACAGTATACTAGAAGGGGCCCTTGAGAAATAGGGCAGGTGTAGGAGTTCCCGTCGTGGCTCAGTGGTTAACGAATCCGACTAGGAACCATGAGGTTGCGGGTTCGATCCCTGGCATTGCTCAGTGGGTTAAGGATGCAGTGTTGCCGTGAGCTGTGGTGTAGGTTACAGACGCGGCTCGGATCCCGCATTGCTGTGGCTGTGGTGTAGGCTGGCGGCTACAGCTCTGATTTGACCTCTAGCCTGGGAACCTCCATATGCCGTGAGTGCAGCCCTAGAAAAGGTAAAGAGACAGAAAAAAAAAAAAGGAATAGGGCAAGTGTGTCTCAGTCTTTCCTTTTCTATAGCTAGCTCTGTAACGTTGAAAAAGCCGTGCTGGGCCTGTTTCATTGTTGATTAAATGAAGACACTGAGCTGCATGATCCTCAGTATTCCCCCAGGCCCAGGAATCTATCTCTGTTAAAGAAAAAGGGGACCCTCATGAAGAAACCCAAGTTGAGATCCCTGGATCACGTGTATGGTTCGTGGACAGGTGGTTGGAGACGGATGTTATAGCCCTGACTTTAGAAACAGACTAGGATTTCCTGCTGTGGCACAACGAGATTGGCAGCTTCTCTGGAGCCCTGGGATGCAGGTTTGATCCCCGGCCTGGAACAGTGGGTTAAGGATCCAGCATTGCCGCAGCTGCAGCATAGATCTCAGCTATGGCTTGGATCTGATGCCTGGCCTGGGAACTCCATATGCTGCGGGGTAGCCAAAAGAGAGAGAGAGAGAAAGAGAGAGAGAGAGAGAGAGAAGAGCAGATGAGAAGCAGTTCCCAACCACTCCCAGAGGCATCTCTTTGCCCTCCATCCCGTGCCATGAAGATGGCAAATGCATAAACGCACTGGGAGGTCCTAAGCGGAGTCACAATTACGTAAGCTCTGCAGGACCACTGCCTTTCAATGGAAGGCCAGAGGCAATGTTCTTTTTCTGAGGAGTGAATTCTAAAAGGTAACCTTGATAACTACATTGTATCAGTCCAGTCAACGGAACTGATCATTAAAAGCTAAAAGCTTGGATTCCCCAAAAGGGGGTATCTCTCCGGGGACCCATCATAATTCAACATTAGTTAATGTACCATTAAAGCATCCACATAGTTAATGGAGTTTCGTTGGGGTTTGAGGTTTTTTCAGAGCTGTTTAAATTGCCTCTATCATGAATGACTTCTTGAATTAAAAATTAAATGGACTTTCAAGTATTTAATTAGATACATCTATTACTGAAGTGGAGAAAACAACTGAAATTCACCTTAGAAATCTTTTATTTAAGGGAATACAGTACATCTTCAAGATTACAAACATTTCGTTGTTAGATTTAGCTACAGCCGCCTTCAGTGATAAAATAGTACCTGGACTTTTGTGGTTCTTTCCTTAGATGTGACCCATCTTAAAGGCACCTTCACCCTTTATCCTTTTGAGGTATTTAAATGCTTGTGAATCTCACGAAAACCCGTCATGAGATTATGACACTGATGTAGAATGAGGGTAGGTGATAGTGAAATGGCAGAGCAAGTTGAGAAGCTTCTGGAGGAGGACAGAGCTTTTTCCTACCCTAACTAGCTATGGGGCAGGGTAGAAACAGTGGGCAGGTGCACGTAGTGCCATAGGAAGCCCAAAGAACAGCTACCTCCATCAAGGTCATCTGTAGAGAGGGAACAATGGTTAGACCCATAAGACTCCTTGTCTAGCTCAGAGAGGATCCCAGGTGTCTTTTCTCTTCTATCTACTACGTCCAAGGATCACTCTCTTTTAAGGTAATTCTCACAAATCACCTTATTGCTTTGGGTTCCTTTTATCCCATCTTTCCTGCTCTAGGGCCATATTGATTTCTCCATCTTGCTACCTCTAGAGTCAAGACTCGGGCCCTTCTTATGGTAGAGGTTTTACTGCCTTAATTTTCAGGGAAGTTAGCAAGGGAGGAAGAAGGGCAAGAAACACAAAATAGAACGCGTGGCAGGAGTTCCCGTCGTGGCTCAGTGGTTAACGAATCTGACTAGGAAACATGAGTTTGTGGGTTCGATCCCTGGCCTTGCTCAGTGGGGTTAAGGATCTGGCGTTGCTGTGAGCTGTGGTGTAGGTTGCAGAAGCAGCTCGGATCCCGCGTTGCTGTGGCTGTGGTGAAGGCCGGCAGCTACAGCTCCTGTTAGACCCCTAGCCTGGGAACCTCCACATGCCGCAGGTGCGGCCCTGGAAAAGGCAAAAAGACAAAAAAAAAAAAAAAAGAACACGTGGTAAATTTAGCTCAGCTCCAGAATGACACAATGACCGTAGCAAGTATTTATTAAGGTCTCACTATACCCTGAGGATTGTGTTCCTTTTTCCATGTGTCTCATCTTGTTCATTGTTGCTTACAGCCCTGTGAGGTGTCACTATTGTCCTCATCTACCAATGGAGGGACAGGGGCTTGAGGAGGTTTCATGATTTGTCCAGTGTCAGGTAGCAAGGAAGTGGCGGAATTGATATTTGAATCTGATTACGTAGCCCGTGACATTTCACTACCTTCCTGGCTCAGTGGAAGTTCATTACTATTGCTGTGATGCCTTATAACCTCAGAGCTGAAAGCAGCTCACTCTTTAACCTGCAGGCTTTGGGGTCCCCCACTGAGAAATCCAGTGGTTGGATTAATGACCTCTAAGGATCTTTCTTTCTCCTTGACACGAAGAACACGCATGAACTCAGTCGGAGCTGCCATTGCATTTCAGTAGACAAGAAACACAGTTGCGGTAATCCTGGGGGAGGAAATGAGTTTGCTGATAGATCTGTTTCAGACCTGACTTGGGGTTAAATGGGGGAAATCTTCATCTCTTTCCACATTTGGTTAAATATCACTAATCCTTGTGTGAATTAGACTCGGGACACAACTTTGGCGGCGGTTCTGCACTCCGTTTGACTTGCCGTAGCACCTGCTCCCGGCCCTTCTCATTCCCTGCACAGGCTTTTCCCAGGAACGCCCATATGCTCAGGCCTAAGCATGGCTTCTGGGACTTGTCTGGATGCCCCAGAAGGCCTGAGATTGCAATAAGCAGAGCCCTAACTCTGCAAAGGGCTGAGAGGTTGGAGTCAACATAGAATGGCTCTCCAAACCTGGCAGTACTTGGACAAAGAGGTTCCCCCGTATATCTTGAAGGAGATCTATTTTAAACCAATAAGATGGAGAACTGGTTTTCTCTGTAGGCAATAAACTAATTGAGCTTGATATCTGAGAGGGCACAGAGACATCTGAGAGATGGGACAGCGGGACGTTAGAGACACATTCAGTAAAGGAAGTCCGGTGCATAAGAGAATGGAGAAATTTTATTTTATTTTATTTTATTTTATTTTATTTTATAATGACTTTTATTTTTTCCATTAGAGCTGGTTTTCGGCATTCTGTCAATTTTCTACTGTACAGCAAGGTGACCCAGTTACACATACATGTATACGTCATTTTTTCTCACATTATCAGGCTCCATCATAAGTGACTAGACACAGTTCCTAGTGCCATTCAGAAGAATCTCATTGCTTATCCACTCCAAAGGCAACAGTTTCCGTCTATTAACCCCAAATTCGCAATCCATCCCACTCCCTCCCCCTCCCCCTTGGCAACCACAGGTCTGTTCTCCATGTCCATGATTTTCTTTTCAGCGGAAAGTTTCATTTGTGCCGTACATTGGATTCCAGATATAAGTGATGTCATATGGTATTTGTCTTTCTCTTCCTGACTTACTTCGCTTAGTATGAGAGTCTCTAATTTGGAGGGAGGACTTTTAAAGGACAGATATAAAGATGGCATTCGACTAAGGGAGGCAGGGCCATACACATCCCGCCCAGTCAGACCTACCCAGGAGGTCCTCATGGGACGTGTACAGCAAGTGGCCAGGCACAAGGGTTAGAAAAAGGACATGCTTCATTCATTGGAAGCTTTGCTTCTAAGTCCCGACGCAGGACTCCAGACAGAGCTGTTTGTACCTTGATCGGAGGCAGCCTGGAATCTAAATTTAAAGCCGTCTGGGTGGGTCTACATCAGCACTGGCCAACAGAAATACAGTACAAGCCATACATGTGATTTTACACTTTCCAACAGCCACATTTAAAAGCTGAAAAGAGAGAAAGTCCCATGGTGGTTCAGTGGGTTAAGGATCCAGCATCGTCACTGCTGTGGCTCAGGTTGCTACTGCGGTACAGATTTGATCCCTGGCCCCTGAACTTCAGCATGCTGCCAGTACAGCCAAAATTAAAACAAAAGATGTAAAAAGAGACACGTGAAGTGGATTTGAATAATATATTTTATTTAACCCCAAATACCCAAATACCCAAACTATTTCAACATGTAATCAATTTCAACTTGTATTCAATTAAAAAGCACTAAAAAGCTCGTTTTATAGTCCTTTTTGTACTAAGTCTTCAGAATCTGGTGTGTGTTTTATATGTACAGCCATCTCAGTTTTCAATGGACGTACTTGATCTGATTTAATTTCACAAAAGTCACAGTGAGAAAGGAGGTTCATGTACCCACTTGTTCCAAACCTACTTAAAAGTCTTCCAATAACTGAATCTAGTAACTGCTTCTTCATTTAAATGTAAGTTAATTACAATTAATTAAAACTTAAAATTCAAATACTCAGTCACATCAACCATATTTTAAGTTCTCAAAAGCCTGTGTGGCCAGTGGCTACTATATTGGGCAGCTCAAATCTATATTATTGCCTCATATCTGACCACAGCCCCCAGAGGGATCTCGGCGGTCTCAGGTTTGCAGCCTCTGGAGAGTAGCCAGCCAGGGGAGTTCAGAGGCAGAGTTCTGAGCCTTAGGTGACATACAGATTCCCAAATCCCAACCCTAGGAATTTTACTAGTTTCTTTCCAGATCAGACTTGCAACTTCTGCAGGACTGGATTAAGAATATATATAATAGCAATGCCTCTACACTGAGTTTCTATTGAGTTTCTATTCTGTGTCATTGTATTTGATGCTTTTTGCTGTTGTAGTTGCTCAGAGAGGTCAAATGATTGCCCAAGGTCACTCAGCAGGTCCTGGATTCAAAGCCGAGTTTGATTGACTCTAGTACTGAGGTACCATAGCAGCCTCGCCTTCCCTGGCACAGCCAAGGCCACAGTCCCAGTATTAGAATTTCACAAAACTGCAGTAAGGCCTGAGCTTGCAAACAGTATAGTCCGCCTGTCATGGTTATGACCACATTAAAAGGAGACTTAATTCTAGAGGGTGCCCTTGGCATACCAGGCCTTGACCACACCAGAATTAATGGAGTTCTCAGTGAAGAGCGTAAATGCAATTATTGTCTTGGAATGAATGGGTCTCCTCTCCCATTGTCACAGTTTCCCAGCTCTCTCTAAAAGCCTTCAAAAGCTGACTTCACGCTGGACCCAGCATCTGCCCAGCCTCTAATGGATCTGAGCTGTGTTCATTAGGCGGCTTGCCCACGAGCGGGTGAGAGAGAAGCAGAGAGCAGCAAAAGCATACCTTTCAGCTAAAGGTTAACTTGGAGTGCTTTAAGAAAGATCTGACTGCAGACGGAGTCGTACAAACCTTGATGCAAATGTGAAAGAACGGCCGTTGCCCAGCTCCACCCCGCTGATTCCTTCCCGGAGCTGGAGGTGGATCTCCCGACAGATCCGATCCATCTATGAAGCGCTCTTAAGGAAGGAGTAACTCTTAGGCCCCAAGCTTCAAAAATGTGTTTTCTCTGGTCTTTTCGTAAACGGCACGTGATTCCTAACCTAACAAGCGCCTGCCCCACCAGCCTGATGCTCTGCCTCCCGGCACAGCTGAACCTGGCCTCGCAGACCCCGAGCTGTGAGGCAGCCTTAGATCATCCACTGCTGGAGCAGGATGCGACCCCCCGTGAGCAAAACGGGGCTTTGCGGGGCACGCCCGGTTTCAGGTGCTGTAAAGACTTCCACACCCAGGAGAAGAAACACCAGCCAAAGGCTAGTCTGGGAAAGGAGCTGGAGCGGAACAGCAAGAGGAACTAGGGGGCAGACGCTGACATGAGGAAATGCTGGGAATAAGGGAATGATGAAGGACGCCCTCCAGATTAGGGTTTCTCAGCCTCAGCACTGCTGACATGTTAGGCTGGACAATTCCTATGGGACGGGGGACTGTCCTGTGCCTTATACGATGTTTAGCTCCATCCCTGACCTCTCTTCACCAGAGGGCCATGGCAGTCCCCCAATCCCAAGTTGTGACAATAACAAAAAAATGGCTCCAAAACATACACGCACCCCTATGTTCGTTGCACCATTATTCACAATAGCCGAGGCACGGAAGCAACCTAGATGTCCATCCAGAGAGGAGTGGATAAAGAAGATGCGGTCCATGTAAACAATGGAGTGTCACTCAGCCATAAAAAAGAATGAAATAATGCCACTTGCAGTGACACGGATGCAACTAGAGATTCTCATACGAAGTGAACTCAGGCATAGAAAGACAAATATCACGTGAGATCACTTATATGTGGTATCTAAGAAAAACGATGCAGAAGAACTTATTTATAAAAAAGAAACAAACCTAACAAATTTCAAAATCGAACTTACGGTTACCAAAGGGGAAACTTGGGCGGGGGAGGGACAGGTAAGGAGGTTGGGGTTGACATATATACACTCCTACATATGAAATAGGTAACTAACAAGGAAAATCGACTCAATATTCTGTAATAACCTATACGGGGGATAACCGGATATATGTATTTGTATAACTGACTCACTTTGCTGTATACCCGAAACTAATACAAGATTCTAAGTCAACTATACTCCTATAAAAAAAAAAATTAAATGGCTCCAGAAATTGTCCTGAAGGACAGAATCATCTCTGATTGAGAACTGTTGCTGTGGAGCCAGTTTCCGTGTTGAAACAACCTACCTCTCACGATGGGTTTCCTGGGCTGGCCCCCTAACCCCATGAATCACAATTCTTGCTTCCGTAAAATGGGGAGCAGAGCACCTCTCTCCTAGAGATGCTGTGAGATGGCAGGGAGATGATCCACACGAGGGGCTTAGTGACAGTAAAGCCGAGTTCATTTAGGTGAAGAGTTAGGATGCATCGTTTAATCACCACAACAAGTCTACTTTACAGCAGAGCCTTATTCCCAATGTAGAAGATGGCATTTTCCCAAAGTGACCGTGATGATGCTTCCCACACGCTCTTCCCAGACCTTGCCACACTCCCATAAAGAGGGGGTGTCTATTTCCACCCCCCTTGAATCCAGGGGTACCTTGGGGACTGCCTTGATGGAGAGAAGGAGGGGTAGAGATGTCACGTGACTTTGGAGGCTGGGTCATTCAAGAGGCAACTTCACCAGGCTCTCTCTTGGACACAAGCTCTGAGCCAACACATTAAAAAAAAAAACAGAGAACCCAGGAATCACATGTTGGACAGACTACATAAGGAGACCACACGGAGATGGAGAGAGATGAGCTTCAGCGCCCAGCCCTGGCCGTTTGAGACTTCCCAGACCAGGTTCCACACATGTGGGTGAACTGGGCTTCAGGGGACTCCAGCCCCAGCCTTCAAGCTGCTCCCAGGTTGGTGCTGAGTAGAGCAGCGATGTGCTGTTCCTGCTGAACCGTGCCGAGTTGTGACTTCTTGAGCAAAATAGACAGGGTTGCTCAAAGCCCCAAAGTTTGGGGTTGGCTTATCGCACAAAGTTAAATGACTTCGGCTCCAATTTGATAGGTGAGAAAACCACCTATCGGGAGGTCACATAGCTAGCGATTTTCCAGGCCTGAATTTGAACCGAGGATCTTCTGCCTCCCAAGTGGTACTGTTTTCCTTCATGGACCGTTACCCCTAGATGGCAGGGGGCTAACCTGATAGCTGGGAATTCAGAACTCAGCGGAGGATAGCATCAGTAAGGTGGGCAGACAGGATTGTGCACGGCCCATCTGTACTCAGAGGATGGGACCGTGGCAAGAATAAGGCAAGCTTCGGCCCTTGAGAGTCTGGGGCATAGAGTGGACCCTGAAGCAGAGCAGAACAGAAGACTCATTTTCAAAACAGAAGCGGGAGTCAAGGCAGGCCAGTATCAAGAGCGTGTTTCACAGCATGAAGCTGTTTAAATCCCAAGTGCCTCAGATAAAGATGCATCCTGAGCTAGTGGTTCTCAACCTTGGCCGCTTGCATCCCTGGAGAACTTCTAAGAGTCTCCAAGATCGATGACATGAAATCCTCCAGGGGGAACCCAGCCATCGGCGTTCTAAGCCTCCGCCAGGTAACCCCAGGGTGCACCAAGCTATAGCTCTGCTGCTCTGGGCTGGGGAGTGTATGTGAGATGAAACTCTAGGTCAGGGTCCGTTCAGCAGAGCCTGCCGGGGCAGGGGGGTGCAGATGGACTGCGGAGCCTGGAAAAGAGTCAAGGGTTGAGCCTTCGCTGCAGTTGCTGGTTTGCTTTATGACTCTGCGAGGTGAATTAAAAATGAAGCTTCATCTGACTCCCAGTGAAGATGGAGATTCAGCAGATTCAGGGACTGGTAAAAGGCCCCATTAATATGCTTCTTGGCACAGACGCCATCTGATTCTCTGACTTGAATGTAGATGGTTGGGAGTGCATTGCCTTCACTGCGGGAAAGCGGGAAGGAGGCCCTTCCGCTCTCTGCGGCTGGCGGGTGGGGAGCAAGGACCACCCTCCCTTCCGATGCCAAGACGGGAGAGGTGGACAATCCTACCCTTTGGCTTTTCTCACCTGATGTCTGAAGAAGGTGGGCAACAGTTAACAGCAGATGGGGTGGAAAATCCGGTAGCGGAGCCGGGCAGACCTGGATTTGAATTCTGCTTCCCTCTGTCTCCAGACAGGAGAAACTGTTCTCTCTCTCCAAGCGTCAGCTGCCTCCTCTGTGAAATGATCATGACACGGTCAGGATGAAGAGCACACGTGTATGCTCTGCCAGCCCTGGGCGGACCCTGACACTGTGGGTGGCAGCCATTCATTCATGCGTGCCTTCATTTACATGTCTCTTTGTTTACTATTCCTCTCTTATTTCCCTCCACTCCTCTTCGCCTCCTCCTTTTTGAAACATTAAGAATGAGAAGCAGGGGCCCTGGAAAGGAACCCGGAGCCACGCATTAGATAAGAAGCTTCTTCACCTGTTCCAACTCCCCCACCCACTTCACTGGGTGAGCTCCTCCTTGGGAATAATGCACAGGTTACCTGCTTGGGAAGCCCCCACCCCCATCTCCTCCATCTCTACAGGGGTCCCTCCTCTTTGTCTCTGAACCCCTGTGCTTTGTTGTGTAGTAACATCCATCCTGCTGGATTGGAATGGTCCCCCTGCCTCTCCAAGCTCCCCATGGACTGTGAGCCTAGTCCTGGATGTGGCACTTCATAACCATTCAGTACAGTGCCTATGCCAGAGATTATCCAACAGGCCAACGTCACTGCCCCTTTCTGGGCCTCAGTTTTCCCATCTGTAAAATGAGAAAGGGTTGGCATAGCTGTATTCTAGGAAGAGCTTCTAGTGTTCCTAGCCCTACGGAGCTGAAGAGCAAGGAGAGGAAAGAGAGCAAATGGAGACATCAATTAGTTTAGGACGTGGTCATGGACTTGACCCCAAGTCATCAGGTTGCAAGTTCACATGACGTGGGCGTCATCAGGCGAGCAGGGTAGTGCCATCAAGCCCGGAGCAGAAGCTCCCCAGGCAGCAGTGGGCAAGGTGGCCCAAGGACTCACAGGTGGGTCAGAGGAATTGGGGTTCTTCAAAGAGGGGCAGGTGAGGTCAAGACCTTTTCAGGAACCAGGACAAAGAGCCAGGACATACAGCCAGGTGGGCTGGAATAGGTTTGAGCTGGGGAGTCACCATCTAGGACCTTCATAAGCAAAGCTGACTCGGGGAACAGAGTGATGTCTGGTGGCAGCCTGCAGGGACCACGCCCCAGCTGGGACCAACCTAGAGGCTGAAGCTCCTTAGGGTGCCGTAGGAGCTGAAGGCAGAATCCGGGCAGCAACAGGAGCCTATTAGGGCCGGGTGCCTCTGTGGACACCCCCCCCCCTCCTTGGGGACACTGGGAAGTTTCAATGATTGAGGACCTAGATGGTCAGTGTTTCTGGGGAGCACACGCAATTCACACTCTTGCTAAAACCTTCTCTGAGAAGCATACCCAAAGCACACCTATACTGTCGCACTCTGACACCCAAGCCTGGCCCCCACACCAACTCTTAATCTGATACGCAGCAAGACTGGCCTCCTAGGCTCACAGACAGACGCAAATATACTTCTTTCCCATTTGGGTTGACATTTATGAACCATCTATGCACTAGCCATCGGAGCCCACAGAAGAAGGAACCACAGACTCCGACCCCAAGGAGCTCAGAGTACACGTTCACATCAGAATACAAATACAGGGAGTTCCCTTCGTGGCTCAGTGGTTAACGAATCTGACTAAGAACCATGAGGTTGTGGGTTCGATCCCTGGCCTTGCTCAGTGGGTTAGGGATCCGGCGTTGCCGTGAGCTGTGGTGAGGGTTGCAGACGCGGCTTGGATCCTGCGTTGCTGTGGCTGTGGCGAAGGCTGGCGACTACAGCTCCTGTTAGACCCCTAGCCTGGGAACCTCCACATGCCGTGGGTGCGGCTCTACATAAAAA
>PVHT020001178.1:1314259-1329774 GCA_004024745.2 Catagonus wagneri | reverse complement strand
CTTTAAAAGCCACTGAGGCCTGGCACCCACCGCCAGGTATTCTGATGTAATTGGTACAGGATGTGACCTGGGCATTAGGATTTTTAAAAGCTCCGTAAGTGATTCTAATGTGCAGCCAGGTTTGCAAACCACCAGGACAGACTGAGACCTTCACTTGCCCTCTGCACGAGAGCCTCCTCCAACTTCTCCAAAATGCCAAGAGATGCCCCTGCCAGAAACATCCCAAGATTCTTTCTGGCCCACTGCCAAGAACTTCCTCAGCCTTTTGCCCCATATCTGCCTCCTAATGAACCGTGAATGAGCTTAAAAAAATATCTCACAACCCAGACTGTACAAGCGATTTTTTTGTTGTTGTTCCAAATGCATAGATTGAGTTCACCTGCAGGAAATGGGCAAGCAGAAGGTTAATGTCTGTGCTGGAGGAAGATAAACCCGAAGCCCTGTTTTATTCAGGGCTGCCCGCCATCCCCTACCCTTGCTGCCAGGAGTGTAAGATCAGCAGAAGGGGCTCAGTTCATAAGTGGATGGGAAGGCAGTCTTGCTTTGCTGAGATTTCCAAGAGTTCATTCAGGTTCAGTAGGAACATGTGCTGTGATCTATTAGTGATGTCTGTACGTGTGCAGGAAGGGGAGGGACTCCACGCATGTCAACTCCAGCACTAAATGGGAGTCTATGGCCCACCTCCTGCTATGGCGTGGCAGCTGCTGTTTCTCCCTCAAGGTGAACTTGTCATGCATTGATTTTGGGACCAAGTTCCGTGCTGTATGACATCAGCTTCTAGGGATGTTGGTCCTTAGCATTCGGGTCTTTCATACTCATGTCAGCTCATGAGATCTGTGTGCACAAAGGGTATATATATATGTGTGTACTTACACAGGAGAGAGGGAAGGAGAGAAACCACAAGTTCATCCCCTTTTATATTCAAGCCCTCTTGCCCTTTCTTCCCTGTGTCAAACTCACCCATAGGGTGAGTTTTAGGTAATGCTCTCCCAGGTGTGTGCGTGAGATGCCTGGGAAAGACGCTTGTCCTCACCTGTGGAATCACACTACTGGGACCTTCCACGGTCCAGGTAGATACCCCGGCAGTGACCATCTCCTGGTGTCCTTTATCCTCCCGGTTTTTTTCCACTCTGAGCACACACCCTCCCGTGGGGCCCAGGCAGAGAGAAAGGACGGAACACCGGCTTTGGAGAGCAAGGTCCTCGGTGGCCTGCAGGTTTTCAGGACTGGGTTGGGAGGCGGAGCGACCCAGCAGGCCAAGCCAGCGCAGGAAGGAGGGCGCAGGTGAGGCTGCCTCTTGGACCCAGAGGTCACTCTGAGAGGTTCTCAGTTCCAAGAGTGATGAGAAGAAAAGAAACGCAGGACTTCGGCTGCCATGAGCCAGCCACTGGATCCTGGGGTAGGAGTCAGTGACTGGAGTTCCCATCGCGGTGCAGAGGAAGCGAATCTGACTAGGAGCCATGAGGTTGCTGGGTTGATCCCTGGCCTCGCTCAGTGGGTTAAGGAACTGATGTTGCCTTGAGCTGTGGTGTAGGTTGCAGATGCAGCCCAGATCTGATGTTGTGGCTGTTATGTAGGCCGGCAGCTGTGGCTCCTATTCAACCTCTAGCCTGGGAACCTCCATATGTCGCTGGTACGGCCCTAAAAACAAAACAAACAAACAAGCAAAAAAAAGTCAGTGACTTAGTTCCTTACCCTCCTGGGCAGAATAGAATAGTGTTGCAGAGGTGTCAGGCAAGGCAAAACTGGCACAGGAAAAAAAAAAAAATGAATGAATGAATGAATTCTGTTTTGGCTGCACACATGGCATAGGGGTCCAGGATCAAGTCTGTGCCATGGCAGTGACCCAAGCCACAGCAGGGGCTCCTTGACCACGAATGATTGAATATTTTGAAAAATGAAACAACAACAACAACAACAACAAAAAAAGGCTGACTTGGCATCTGAGCAGGCAGAGCTGGATCTTCAGGTGGGACATCAGAGGGCAGGGCCGGGGAAGAGGGAATAAGGGCAGGGAGAGGTGCTCCTAACACTGGGCATGGCTCAGTCCGTGTCTGGTGCCAGCAGGCACTGTGTGAGACCCCCTCTGCGTGTCATCTCCATAGTGCCCGCAGCTCAAGGGTGATGACAGGTGATGGCATCAAGTGGTAACTTCCATATTTTACAAATGAGGAAGCAGAAGCCCAAAGAGGTCGGCCATGTGCCCACCTCCGTGCAGACGGTGCAGCTGATGAAGGACTGGGTGTCCCGCTCATCCTGGTTCTCACCCCCCACCACCCGCTGCTCGTGGCTCCCCGAGGGTCTCCTCTGTGCTGCCTTGACCCCAGCTTCTCCCTCCCCCGGAGTCCCCTCTCCCCACCAACCCCGCCTCTCCACCCAACTGGAAACTCGTGGCGACATTTACGAAAGCCACCTCAGGGTTGTTTCCTCTAGGAAGAATTTCATTGGCCTGCCCTTTTCAGGCTTTCATTCGTTCATTCGTTCGTCTATTCAGCATCCTTTTATTTACTGCCGATCATGTACCAGGCACACCACTAAACACAGAGACACAGCTGGAAGCAAAGTAGGCTTGGACCTGGCCCTTATAGAACCAAGAGGGTAATGAGAAGTCAGATATTAAACCAAGAGCCAGGCACGTAGTGATATAATGGCCCTTTGTAGAAAGTGCATAAAAAGGGTACTTTATTGCATTATAACAAGGAAGACGTCCCTGAGGACGTGGCATTCAAGTTTCAAGCTGAAGGATGAGGCGTGCAGGTGACAGTGGCCTTGACTGGTATTCTTGTGTGCCTCCTCCATGCCAGGCACTTTCCAAGCGCTTTGTGTGTATTAGCGTATTTCCTCTTCACAGTGACCCCAGGATGTGGCACTGTTGTTGTGCCCATTTCACAGAGGAGGAAACTGAGGCACCGAGAGGTGAACTCACTTGCCCCAAATGACTCAGCTAATCAGTAGGGGAGTCAGTATATGGGTACAGTCATCTGATTCCAGACCCCTTGCACTTCGAGGGAGGAGAAGAAGAAAGAGCGTGTGTGAAGGTTCTGGGAAAATCATAATAAGCAAGGTGGGGAGGGGAGGGACGGGGGCAGAGAGGCTGGGCCCCAGGGCCCTGGAAGGGCTGTAGATTTTGTTCTAAGTGTAGCAGCCCTCCGCCCGCTGAAGGGGTGTAAGGGAGGGACCTGGTTAGACGTGCAGGTTAAAGAGTGCGAGGTTAGGTGATGACTGTGGGTCAAGCAGGTGACGAAGATGTGTTTTGTTTTGATTGATTTAGAAAATTATAAGTTTAAAAAGAAGGATAAGTCTGGGGTTAATAGATGCAAAGTATTGCACGTGGAGTGGATAAGCAATGAGATCCTGCTGTACAGCACAGGGAACTATATCCAATCACTTGTGATGGAACATGATGGAGGATAATGTGAGAAAAAGAATGTGTGTGTGTGTGTGTGTGTAAGAGAGAGAGAGACTGGGTCACTTTGCTGTACAGTAGAAATTGACAGAACACTGTAAATCAACTATAATGAAAAAAATAAACATCATAAAAAAAAAGACACCAAAAAAAAATAAGGTTGCTTCGGTGAACAGATGTGTGTGAAGAGGTTGAGGAGCTAGTTAGAAGTCAGCTTCAGTAGTTTAGGAAAAAAAGGAGGGACAAAAAAAAGAGGGAGGAGAGGAGGAAGAGGGAGAGAGAGAGAGCGAGAAGCTGAGTCACTCCTTCTGGTTGGTCCGGTACCTTCGCCAGGTGTTTTGTGCCGTGCTTGGTGGATTAGGTCCTTGTCTCTCCCACTGGGCAGGGAACTCCAGGAGAGGGCCATTTTGTGCTACTTGTCCACCCACCTCTGTATCGGCAGCAGCTGGCATGGGACCTGCCCCAAACAGCCAATACTGGTTGATCATCTAAGTGAATTATGAATAAAAAGCCTCGTTGACAAGAAGCCCCTCTCTCCGGCCAAACAGAATCCATCTCTAAATCCTACCCCCTGCTCAGTACCCAGAAGCTTCCTCGGAAAGCACGTGAAACCCGTGTCTGCTCCCCACCCAAACAACGGGGGAAAGTAGCTCTCACGCCGGGCATGCGGCGTCCTGTAGGGAAAAACAACCATGTGATTGAGCATCACCTCATTTTTCTGGAGGGGGGGGGGGTCCTGTCTGCGGCCGTCTTGGTTGGCAGTGGTTCCCTTCTGCCTCTGAGCTAATGGGGAAGCAGATGTGTGGGCAGGGCGGCCAGCTTTGCTTTTCAGGTGGAGAGGAAGGGTTGCCTTGTCTGTAAATCAAATCGGTTCTAGCTTCGGGATGCAATATTTATCAGGATGGAGACAGCGTGCAAACATGAGGCTAGCTCCTTGGGTGTTCTGCAGATGCTGTCATTGTTGTTACAACATACAACTTCCTGAGCACAACTGTGGTCAGAAAGCTTCCAAGTGGAACCGGCTCGGGTGCCAGATCTCTGACAGCCAGAGAGCCGGTGGGGCTCCTGTTGGCAAAAGGAAAGAGGCTCCTTTGGCATGAGACTTCATCTGGCGGCACCAGAAAACCAGAAAGCCAGCTTCTAGGCAGGGGTTCAATATGGCCCAAATGAACCTGTCTACAAAACAAAAACAGACTCACAGACATGGAAAACAGACTCGTGGTTGCCAAGGGGGAGAGGGGAGGGGGACGGACTGGGAGTTTGGGGTTAGTAGATGCAAGCTATTATACATCGAATGGTTAAGCAATGAGGTTCTGCCGCAGAGTCTGGGGAACCTATCCAGTCTCTTGGGATGGACCATGATGGAAGATACTGTAAGAAGGGGAATGTATGTATATGTATGAATGAATGGGTCACTTTGCTGTACAGCAGAAATTGGCACAATATTGTGAATCAACTATACTTTAACAACAAAATGATGGCAGAAGAGCGTATAATTGTTCAGCTGGCTTACGCTTGACATCAGATGTAGGACTTGAGAGGGCTGCATTGCTGAAGTCATCACAATATCCTTTAAGGAAAAGGCTCCTTATATGTCACAATAGGATGCAGAGGGCACAGATTCATGTGATGTTCACAAATCTATTGATGGCATAAAGCAGGAGTTGGAAAACTATGGCCCACTGGCCACACTGGCTTGCTATCTATTTTTGCTATGGCCTGTGAGCTGAGAATGTTTCTTACATTTTTAAATAGTTGAAAACCAATCAAAAGAGAGTCATGTTTTGCAGCATGCGAAAATGCTATCCAAGTCAAATGTTGATATCCATAAATAAAGTTCTGTTGGAACACAGTCACACTCATTTGCTTGGGTCTCATAAGCAAAGGGACAAAAGTGAGTGGTAGCGGTAGTGATAGATTCCTAGTGGTCTGCAGATTCTAGAACACTTACTCTCTGGCCCTTTATGGAGAATGCTTGCTGGCCCCTGATTTGCATGCTCAATTCTCGTGTCTGTGAATAGAAGCGCTTCTCTGTTTCAGCGGGGCTGGGGTGCCCCTGGGTGTGGTCCCTGCAGTGGGGGGAAAATGGAGAGAAAGCCTGTGTCTAGTGGAGGAGCATGTGTCTATGAAGAAGCAGGTTGAAATCGAGAATGATGCCTGTCTCTTGACTGCTAAGTGTGTGCCAGTGTATGTATCCCTGTGTGTGTGTGTGTGTTTGCCAGATGGAACAGAAAAAGGGAGCAAGATCAATATTTGTGCCAAGCGTGTTCTGGATAATACTAGCTCCAGGATGCTGTAGGTGTGATGTCATAGAAACGGATTTTGCAGTCAGGTAAGCATGCGAAGTTTCAGGGGTACAAAGCAAGGCAGGTGTCTTCTCCATAAGCCTCGTGGTGTGGGCTTTTGTATGCTTATGTCCATCATGATTTTCTGAAAGGGACATTTCAGAAATAGCCTTCTCCCACCTGTTTGACTGCAGAGAATATTTAATATTCCATGATCCAGTGACGCCAAATGGCACCCATGTGCTGTATTTACTGTAGACCACCCACTGCTGGATCCTTTACTTGCCATAAAAGATAATTGAAAGAGGAATTCCAGTCATTTGGTCCACTCGTCAGTTGGCTCCATTGATATTCATTGTGTTCTAAGACCCATCTCAGCTCCTGTGATCTCAAGGGGAGATTTCACTGTCGAGGCATTTGGAAACTGGCTGGTGTCAGGAATAGCTGATCTGAACCTTTGCTGAGAAAAATCAGACTGTCCCAATACCCTCGAAAAGGAAACCCATGAACCCATGAACCCAACTCCCTTCTCTAAGAAGCAGGCTTTCATCCATACCAGGATTCTGAGAACCTGATCAATCAGAGGGCATGGCAGAACCAACCCACCATCTACAGAGGTTTCCTGGGGCAAGGTCAATGTCACGAATCAGAAACGTAGACCCACTGGAACACTAATCTGAAGGAACTGGACAAAGAGGAAAAGTTGGCAAAATAAGACCAGAGAAACAGGGATCAGAAAAATAAACAAACAAACAAAACATTGAGGGAATCAACCCAAGACTGGGTCCCAGGATCCAGAGCTTAATCTGATAAACTAAGGACCTGAGGCTGATGGTGGGAAAAAGAGAGAGAGAAGGAGGGCAAAGGTGAATGCAAAATTATATGTAAGAAGGAGTACGGAGCACCAAAGTGAATGCTGTCAGGCCTCAGAGACTGGTGCAAAGCCAAAGCAAAAGCCCCCCACTCCCGTCCCCAATCCAGGAGACTGACAAAGGAGGAACAGATCAGAGGATGAGGAGCAAAGCTGAGGACAGACTCGCAGATCCAATAGCGCTGCCATGACACCCAGAGCACCCCTCTTTGAAGCGCCTTCTTCCACACTGGCCTGACTTAAAGTGGAAGGGTTCTTGTGACCCTAGAATGATGCCCAGCCTTTTAAAGCATGGCCTCCTCCGTCCTCTACACCAGCAAAGCCCTGGTCATGAGCTCTTTCTTGTGGTGACTTGACCTTGATCTCCATACGTTCTACACATAGCATCTCTCCCTCTTTGCCTCTCCTCGCCCGACTCATTCATTCATTCCTTTGTGGATGCACCGCATACTTACTCTGTGCGTAGCAACATGCAAGTGGGTTGTGGTACCCAAGCAGTGGGTCCCTACCCTGTATTAAAAAAACTTACCCTGAACCTAGACCTGGAGACCCAGCTCTGGAAGGGAGCTGGGCTGCAGGAGCAAGGTTTTAAATATCCGCCTCGTCTCAGCTACAGGATTACCTTCCCCCAAGTGTTCCCTGTGTGTTTACAATGGTGCAATTAAATGTCTGGGTAAATAACAGTTATTAAATGGGTAAATATATTCCTAATGCTAAGCAGAGCTGGAGCCTCCCGACGCATTTGCTGGACTCGTTTGTTTATTTAGATCTTAGAGGAAACTGGGACATAAGAGTCATAACAGGCGACTTCTGACACATCTTTCTGGCTGTTTAAATAGGGAGAGGTCTGGGGCTGACTTCGAAGGGAGAGGACAAGGAGGGAGGCTGCTGTGAGTATTTTTAGATCTTTCCTCACAAAAATCCCTCGCACGCAAATACTGGGATCTCTTTCAGTGCTTCTCTTTGGGCTATTAAAGCCGTGGAAATCACACAATTGAGCTACCTTTCCACCACACACTGGCAATCTTCAAATAAAAGGCTCCTGGGCTGTAGTTTAATCGGAATAGATGGTTTGCCAAATAAAAAAAAAAAATGCCTGTTAGGATAATTAGGAGAATGTACTCGTGGAGTTTCTGAGCCTTTATCTTTCTCACTGCTGGTGAATCGGAGAACACATTTATCTTGCAGGGCTTGTCTGAACGGAAAGCAGGAGAGGGAAATATGGGTTTTGTGGGTGAAATGAATTTTCTGTCAGAGAAAACAGATTTCTGTTCCTGTGATAAATTTGAAGCCAAAGCCTTTAAAACAAAACGAAAAAAAAAAAAAATACGTCAGCCTTGGCCAGGGCTTTCATGTCCTTATTTCAGTGATTTCGTCTTCTAGGAGTACAATTAGGTACCCACAGCATCAACCACAGCGAACTGCCACGTCCTGGGGTACCTACTCGTGGTTCTGTAGCCATGTGTTACACTGCACAGGCATCCCCATTTAGAAAGTTCTAAGAGGTGGAAATTCATATTTACGCAGATCCACCCACCTTCGTTCCTTCTACCAGGCACACATGCCCACAGGGGAACTCCCTGGCTTTACTTAGGCATGTAAAGCTGGAACTGTGTTTATGTCTAATGTCTAATTTCCAGCCACGTGGGTTTCCAGTCTTTACCTTGATGTTTTTCGGGTAAGGGTTAGGGTCAAAAACAGAGGTCAGAGGAGTTCCCATCGTGGCACAGTGGAAACGAATCCGACTAGGAACCATGAGGTTGCAGGTTCAATCCCTGGCCTTGCTCAGTGGGTTAAGGATCTGGAGTTGCTCACAGTGGGTGAGCTGTGGTGTAGGTTGCAGAGGTGACTCAGATCCCGCGTTGCTATAGCTGTGGCTGTGGTGTAGGCCAGCGACTACAGCTCCGATTAGACCCCCTAGCCTGGGAACCTCCATATGCCGCAGGTGTGGCCATAAAAGGACAAAAAAGACAAAACAAAACAAAACAAAAAACAGAGGTCAGAGAGTGAGAGTGCTTAGAAACTCTGCCGTGCATTACCAATCAGAGCTGACTGCTAACCAAGCTGAAGGGCTCTAGATCTTCAGGAACACTTCCTTCTCCTTCAGCATTTTCCTCATCGCTGAGAACTGAGGACCAACTTATGTAGATGAACGGAAGAGAGAGCGGTTTACCAGTTATCCAAAGGCGCTGGCTACGTAGCCGATTTCTTTTACTCAGGCCAAGATTTCCTTTGACCTTGACTTTAAGAACAAGATCAAGGAAGAAGCATGAGGCTTGTTGCTATAGCTTCAGTTTATTGCTGGATTTTCTTCAGGGGGCTGGAGATCCGTTACGGAGTTGGCCACCTTCTCTCTCAGTTCGCAGGAAGAGCCCAGGCCAAGAGAGGAAGTTTCCGGGACACCGAAGAGCCAACGGCTGCATGCCCCTGGCCAAAGGCAGACAAGACCTAGGTTTTCATTGAGCTTTTCCAGTCCCAGGGTATTGGATAGAGTTCCCTGTGCTATGCAGTAGGACCTTGTTGTTTTTTCCATTCTAAATGTAAGCGTGGGCATCTGCTAACCAAGTCTCCCAATGGACCTATATTTCCATTGTCTTGATTTTTATATAATCAGGTCTTTTCGTTGTGTCTGTATATGTGCGTGAGCAGCTTCAAATCTTTGTAGAAAGCGGAGACTTGTGAGCCCGTGCTGGGCAGAAAAGCTCACTCTCATCTTTGATGAGGATGGGATCACCCAAACCCCCTAAAGCCCACGTGCTTGATTCGTAGCCCTGGGACCGTTCCTCCTTCACGGGGAAGATTTAGGAAGAGGGAATGCAGAGAAAGAGTCACTATTTGGTGCTAGAACAGATGCTGTACAGATACCATCTTGGGCTTGAAAGATAGAGGATGGAATTAAGCAGGCAGGTTATAAATGATGGTGTACAAACTGGCTCTCAGAATTTGAGACAATGAACAGCAGGCGTAGCTACCATTCTGTGCCTCTCCATCATAGCCAGTCTCCGAGGCGTTTTAGTAGACTCCAGAGCTTGATTAATCCAGCTGGAAGTTTCCTGATTCATCATCTGCATCCAGTGGTGGTGTCAGACCTGGGGAATCACTTAAGGACCAGCCGAAGCAGAACAGGTCCCGCACCCCCAAATCTGTCAGGGAAGGCGAGACGGCAGCCATTCAGCCAAGGAGGGTGGGGACTGCTTTCAACCAAAAGAAGCCAAGCCTATGTTTTTTAAAAAAATACAGTGGAAGCCCTTTTCTTTATCTCACACAGTGGATATGCTGGTTGGAGAATGAATATTTGAAGGGCAGAAATGTGGGGGGAGGGCGTGTGATGACAGATACCATCGTAATATAAATGGGTAAGACCATGAGGCAAATAGGGGCTTCGGGGTGTTGCCATGAATAAATCGAATTGAATCAAATTGAATCAAAGCACATTGAGTGCTTTTACGTCAGTGCTCAGGCCCTATAAGAACGTCGACTCGGGTGACCCCGCTCAATTCAGACACAGAGGAGAGCATCTCAGAAGAAGTAAACCCAGCCCCCAGTTCTTTCCTTCTGAACTGTCAGATCAGCCAGAAGCGGCACCTGGCATAGGAGGAAGGTTATCATCTAAAGCCACGCTACTCAGTGTGGCCCTGAGCCGGCAGCTTCAGCATCACCTGGGAGCTTGCTAGAAGCAGCGCCTCTTCAGCCCCCCGCCCCCAGACCTTCTGAGCCAGGACTGACATTTTAACCACATCCCCAGCTTATGCCTTTGCATATTAAATTTTGAGAAGCACTTACTCAGGACTCTGAAGTCTGTCAAGTTATCTTAGGGCATCCCAGCCACCCGAAACTAATTATGGGTCTCGTTATGAAATATACATATCTTCATTTGTGAAACATTTGCCAGCGTCTTCCGGGAACAAGGAATGTTCTGAGCACCAAGCGGATGCTGTGAGACACGAGGCTTGTCTCAGTCTTGAAGGAGCTTAAAGTCTGATGAGTGAGTGGGGTGGTGGGATCAAAACACACATAGACATGGAAACTAATGGAAAGAGTACATGTCGTAAAAAGCGGTAAGACAGGGGTTGGGGGAAGGATGGGCTGTGTAGGATCAGACAGTCAAGCAGAGTGTTTAGGGGCTGGAGCTGCAGAGAGCAGAGCCGGTGGGACCAGAACAGAGCCGGAGGTCCAGTGTACTCCCGGCACCTCCCCCTGAAATGCCCGAAATGGTCCATTTTTCCCACTGGATGGTTACCTGTTCCTCCTACCAGGTGACAGATCCTCATTTTTCTTCTCTCCCTTTTTTTCCCCCCTAAGAAAATCTGTCACTAACTCCTTCCTTCATCATATTGTAAATGAATGATATCAGCTTCAAGGAGAGTCCTTTGGGCCGGGTTTTGATGGACATCAAAGCTTTCTGATGAAGTAGAATTCTAAGGCACCGTTAGTGTATTACAGATTTACTTTTCCCAAAGGATTTTTCATCTCACCATTTAGGCTATCGCTCATTCTTTCCCTGTATTACGTTGACAGAAGAGATCCTTTTCTTGGAGAGGTGGCCCAGCATGGGAGGTAAAGGGCAGGTTCTGGAGTCAGGCCAAGTGAGCTGTGTAACCTTGAGGGCGTTTCTTAACTGCTCTGTGCTTTCTTTTGCCATCCATACGGTGGGAATAATGATACCGATCTCAAGATGGTGTTGGCAAGATTTTAAAAGTCCTATGTGGAAAGCACTTGGGACAGTTCTTGGCGTGAGGATAAGTGTTCAATCATGTCTGCCATTTTTCTTATCCTTTCTCCAAAATGTCCTAACATTTCATGGGAATAAGAGTCATGGGGCATGTGGGGGATTTTTGGGTGTTTTTTCAGATTTTAATTTTATTGGAGTATCATTGACTTCTAATGTTGTATTAGTTTCAGGTGTACAGCAAAGTGAATCAATTATAAATAGAAGTTCCCATCATGGCTCAGCTGTTAATGAACCCAAATCATGTCCATGAGGACATGGGTTTGATCCCTGGCCTCGCTCAGTGGGTTAAGGATCCGGCGTCGCCGTGAGCTGTGGTGTAGGTTGAAGATACGGCTCAGATCCCACATTGCTGCGGCTGTGGCAAAGGTCGGTGGCTACAGCTTCTATTCGACCTCTAGCCTGGGAACCTCCATATGCCACAGATGCGGCCCTAAAAAGACAAAAAAAATTTATACACGTAAATATACCCATTCTTTTTTCCCATAGTGATGATTACAAACTATTGAGTAGACGTTCCTGTGCTGTAAAGTCAGTTTTCATTATGGGATTGTGTTTTAAGTACATCACTTATCAGGATTGTCCCCTCAGAATTCTGATACTGGGGATGTGAGAGTCCCTGAAATTTACATGTTTAACAGGTACCCCTTACAATCCATATCGTCAGAGAAGCTGGAGAAATACCTTTCCTAATGTGCATGCCCCCCCACCCCCGGCCCCCGGAAGTAGATGAGGCAGTTGGAAGGAGTTGTTTTCCATTTTTTTCTGTAGGGAACCTGCGTCTGTTTCTTGTTCAGGCTGCACTGGGAATCTCTACACAGCAGAGGAGGCAATGATGCGAGTGAAAAGCCCAAAAGCTTTGGAGTCGGTCAGGCCTCGGTCCTCTCTCCTCCTGGAGGTGTGATGATGGATGCTGTGTGGACAAGAGCGGATACCTTGCAAGTCCCGGTGTGCAAAGGGAGTGGTGCGCTCTGAACTGAGCCTCCCCAGAGCATGGCAGCAGCAAGGCCAAGCTGACGGAATGTCCCAGTCTCGGAGCTTGAGGGAGTCTGGCCAGGGAACAAGTAACCAGAGAGGTAGGGATCGAGGCCCGAGATGCCAGTGAGGCTGAGAAAGTCACGGAGTCTGACATGGGCAAAAGAGCACGGAGGGCTGGCTGAGGTCAGAAGGGCCGGGCACGTCTCAAAGGTCTCCATGGGTTTGGATCAGAGTCTAGGACATCTGAGTGGGGAGGACAGGTGACTCTGGCCGTTGTGATGACCTGGTGGCCGCCAGTTCTAGGGTAGAAGCTCTTGGTTCAATAGCCTCTTTCTTGTTGAGTCCAGTCACAGTGTGGCCACCCAGTGTTTGTGCAGAGTCAGGTGGGACACCGTGACCAGCTGTGCAGGTTGTGCACTGCCCAACCCCAGGGATCACCATTCACATGGCAGTCTGTGCAGACAGCATCCTTCGAGTTGTCCACTACGCAACCTCTACACTCATATGTGGTGGCCGTGGTCACCCTGAGACTGTCAGGGTGGCTTGTTTTTGATTCATCCAGAGTGGAAGTATCAGGCCACCTCACTTAGGTCAGCAAGTGAGAGGGACAAAAGCAGAAAACAAAATGCTGAAGGAGTATGTGGATGGCCAGCCTGACCCAGACGGGGCCATATCCAAGAGGTCCAACCTGCAGGAAGGGTCCATTATTTCTCTGTGCCGTTGGGGATTCTTATAGTGTAGACCTGTCCGTACACACGCACTGAGCCTTGTTATCCTCCTCTTTCACTTTCTTCCTTGGCATCTATCACTGTCTAACATTCTTTGTGTTATATTTTTTTTTTTGTCTTATCTAGGGCTGCACCCCCGCAGCATATGGAGGTTCCCAGGCTAGGGGTCTAACAGGAGCTGTAGCTGCCAGCCTTCGCCACAGCCACAGCAACACAGGATCCGAGCCGTGTCTGCAACCTACACCACAGCTCACGGCAACGCCGGATCCTTAACCCACTGAGCAAGGCCAGGGATTGAACCCGCAACCTCATGGTTCTTAGTCAGATTCGTTAACCACTGAGCCACAAAGGGAACTCCTTTTTTTGTTTGTTTGTTTGTTTTTTGTTTTTTTGTTTTTGCTATGTGTTATATTTTTTAAAGCTCTTTCCCCTAGCTGTAATGAAAGCTCAACTAGTACCCGGCACACAGTTAACATGCAAAAATAACCGTGTCCTGTGGAAAGAAGGAAGGCAGGAAGGAAGGAGGGAGGGAGGAAGGAATACCCAGATGTGTCTCTGAGTTCAACAAAGGCTCTGACCTTGGCCTGGGGGTACAGGGAACAAGTCCACCTACAAAGAATAAAGAGCAGAAGGAACTAAGTAGGTCAAGGTGCCAGAGATGTTGGGGTTCAGGACAGAACTCCTGCCCCACTGGGACCTCTAGGTAGAAATCCAGGCACAAGCCCTGGAAGAAAGGAAGCCGTTTCAGGGGCACAGAGTTTCTGGGTCCCACCGAGAACCACCCTCCCCGCACCGCTGCCTCCAGCCCCCTCCCGCTGTGATCCATCTGCTCAGGAACCAGCCTGGTGACGTCTTCAGGACCCACAGCCGTACCAGGCTCAGAATTCTCAGCCCAGAGCTGGCTTCCTCCCAGCCCTTGCAGACAGCAGGGAGAGCCGGTGGCTGGAGTCCCTGATCCCCCTTTGTAAGCAGCATCGTGGGTTGGTTGCCTCAGTGGAGCCGCGGAACGAGCTCTTTTTATGCCAGTTGAAAACCAGGGCGGTGGTGACCTTTTAAGCAGAGCCCACGGCGCATTCCTGAAGATGATTTCCTCCGCTGCCAATGGAGCGCACAGACAGACGAGTAAAGAAGCAAACAAAGCCAACCTCGCTGCCTGTCAGGATGCCAGGTGCTGGATGTGTGTTAATTGCATGAACAGTCTCATCCGCTTGACGGCTTTGATTTGTGCTTTGGGTGTTCCATCAGAATTTCTCAAACACAAACTGATCTCTGCTAATTCATGCGTCACCACTGAATATTTTGACATGCGACACCTCCTCACTTTGGAGAACCTCAGATGAGCTCTTTCTCCTCTGCAACGTTCCCTGAGCCCGGAACTCCTGTGTAGGCCCCTCCTCTAGGGGGTCTTTCTACACTCTTCTCTCATCCCATTTTTCTTGGCTCCTTCTCCCTCCTCCAGCTTGCTTGGCCTCTTTAATTTTTGTTCCAAGACCTAGTTCTCTCTCTCACCTCCCCATCCCTCATCCTGCAGTCTCCCTCACCCTTTGCCCATTTCATTTTCTGCTCTCCTTGCATTGATAAAGCCTGCACCTTGCCTTCCCACTCTGTCACCCTTTGGCCGCTCACAGCCCTGCCCCCCACCCTCAGCTGCCACCTTCCGCCATCACCTCTGCTTCTTCTCCTCCTTTGCACACTGCGATTTCACCCTTCTTTGGGGTTTTCTCTCTCCCTGGGCACTACACCCACACTCAGTCAGCCCATGGGTGACACGGGTTCCCCCTGTGAGTGCCGAGGTGGGGGAAGCAGCTTCCAAAGTGTGACTGAGAAACCCCGACCTCATTCCTTGTTGGAAGCCCTCAAGCAGTGTCCCCAGAGGGCGGGAACACACAGTTGGTCCAAGCAGAAAAAAGCATACCCAGATCCTGGTGTCCCTAGCAGCCTCCTGTCTGCAGGCGAGTAGAACCAGGGAAGCGCGAACCCACGCCTCAGCAAATCACCTTGGTCAGGCGCCCTGAGCGGCAATTAGCATTTATCAGGATAAAATATCTGTTGGATGAATGAATGACTCCATCCGTACCGCTGTACACAGAACAAAGCATCACAGCAACGTGCATACTTGTTTAATGATCAGTCGTGGACCAACACAATTAGACATAAATCTAAAGTCTAAAGACAATTATGAGATCAATCTATAACGTATATACATCAAGGTAGCAGGATGCAAATGGACCTCCTAACCTACTCCGGAGGTGATTTTGTTTTTTTTTTTTTTTGTTTTTTTTGCCTTTTGTCATTTTATGGCTGTGGGTTTATGGCCGTACCCGCGGCATGTGGAGGTTCCCAGGCTAGGGGTCTAATCGGAGCTGTGGCCACTGGCCTGCGCCGCAGCCACAGCAACGCAGGATCCGAGCCGCGTCTGCAACCTACACCACAGCTCACGGCAACGCTGGATCGTTAACCCACTGAGCAAGGGCAGGGATCGAACCCGCAACCTCATGGTTCCTAGTCGGATTCGTTA
>PVHT020001178.1:1299927-1310345 GCA_004024745.2 Catagonus wagneri | reverse complement strand
TTCTTTGATACCAAGGGAGCAAGAACTTGGGTTTTCTTTGTTTCCCTTTCAAAAGAAAGGCAAATGTTCACCCGCTCCCTGGACCATTTTCGTGGGAGTCTTTAATCAACCCAGGGACCACCAAGTCCACATCCCTGAAACCATATGAAGTCTTCCTGTGCCTGCATCCCAGGAAATGGATGGGAACCAAGTATGTGCGTCCGCTCTGGAGCCCCCTTTCCCAGAGTCCATAGGACTTCATAGCAATGGTTGAGTTTTCCTAGGAACAGACTCTGAGACAGCTACTTGCACGCAGGAGCTTTGAGGGCTGTGCTGTCAGGAACACCACCTGTGATGGAGCAAAGGCGTTAAAAGGTGATGCCCTTCACCTCGGCATCTCCATGAGGAGCTCTGGAGTTGAAGCAGCCCTGGGAGGCTGTCCCTCACTCAAGGAAGGGGTGGGTCTCTGGACCCAGCATCACCCAGTCCGGGGTAGAGGAAGTAACTTTGGGTAAGGCAGCTTCCTTAACTAGTGGACCAGCGCCTTAGACTTAAGGAGGGATCTCAGGCACTCACTACAGAGGGTCTTCATGCTTCACCTGTAATGTAGAGAAATCTGTTGCCTTAGCGCAGAATCAAGCTCCTCCCACCATCTGCAGCTGCACCCTGATCGCTTACAGTTCAATGCTGGACCCAAGTGGACCCCCAATAGGTGTTTGCAGAATTGAACTGCATCCCAGAATACTCATGGGTCTTTCAGACCTTTTGGTTCCTTTCCTTAAGATGAAGAACCCAGAGGGGTCACGTGTCTTATTATTAGATGCACAGCTTATTGGAGCCAACGACTAGATACAGGCCCTGGGTCCAATATTTTCTTTACCCAACCCTGCTCCCTGCCCCTGGTCTTTTAGACTCAGTCATGAAGGTGACAATGAGCTGATTTTCACATTTTAACAAACACACTCCAGGAGTTGCCGTCATGGCTCAGCGGAAACGAATCTGACTAGCATTCACGAGGACGTAGGTTCGATACCTGGCCTCGCTCAGTGGGTTAAGGATCAGCGTTGCCGTGAGCTGTGGTGTGGGCTGCAGATGCGGTTCGGAGCCTGAGTTGCTGTGGCTGTGGTGTAGGCCATTAGCTACAGCTCCAATTCAACCCCTGTCCTGGGAACCTCCATAGGCCCCAGGTATGGCCCTAAAAAGCAAAAAAAAAAAAAGCCACACTCTACAAATTGATCTATCACAGAGGGCCTTCTTACCTCCTTGCAGGATGCTGGAATTTAATGGTCTCTAAGGGCTCACCTCATAATGTCTGGAAAACATTGTTTTTCACCGTGAACTTCCCATCGAGTCATCTAGATGAGTGTTTCCCACACTTGTGCATCTGGGACATAGCATCCCATTTCTGAAACTAAAAGACAGGTCAGAGGAGTTTGCATACCTCCCTAAACCCTCATCTTCAGTGGCCGTGATGGTGTGAACCCCACCCCAACACACGCGTTCATACCTGCAGCACCCCACCCACTCACAGCGCTCGCCAGCCCCTCCGAGTGTCATTCCCATCTCTATCCTTCCAGGCAATGACCGATTTTGAAAAATGTGAGGTCACATGGGACACTTTACACCCTGGGGAGCCTTGCAGACACACAGGACACCTGAACTAAAGAGCTGCAACCCAGCATTTGGGAAACACCCCCAAGAATTGTTGCACTTGCTCTTGCTGCAGGACCACCCAGGGCCTCACTGCCATGTGACTCCAGTTTAGGGTGGGAGAAGCCTTGCCCTTGTCATGGGAACGATTATAAAATCACCCAGGACATAGCACTTGGGGGCCCCAATCTCCCGGGCAGATTGGGGCTCCCAGGAGGCGGCTCAGTGGAGCAGATGAGCGGGGACTCTGAAGTTAACTCTTAACAAACCATGCTACCCCTTCTCTTTGCATCAGTTTCCTCAGCTGGAGAGTGGGCATTAAGAATACCTCTAACACGGAGTTCCCACTGTGGCGCGGTGGAAACGAATCTGACTAGGAACTGTGAGATTGCAGGATCGATCCCTGGCCTCTCAGTAGGTTAAGGATCCAGCGTTGATGTGAGCTGTGGTGTAGGTCAAAGACACAGCTCGGATCCCACGTTGCTGTGGCTGCGGTGTAGCCCGGCAGCTACAGTTCTGATTGGACCCCTAGCCTGGGAACCTCCATATGCCGTGGGTGTGGCCCTAAAAAGACAAAAAGACATACACACACACAAACACACACATACAAAGAACACCTCCGACAAAACCTAGCTTTTAAGTGTCATTGTCTTTATTTGTTTTTAAAAAAAACCAAACCGTATGAAAATTATGAGGGAGAAAATAGCAATAGTAATAATAATAATCTGAAATCCTACCACCTTGAGATAACTGCCTTTTATCTTTTGGATACTGAGCCCTTTTAAGCCTCTTTTTTTTTTTTTATTATTATTATTTTTTATGTAGAGCCGCACCTGTGGCACATGGAGGTTCCCAGGCTAGGGGTCTAACAGGAGCTGTAGTCGCCGGCCTTCGCCACAGCCACAGCAACGCGGGATCCGAGCTGCGTCTGCAGCCTTCACCACAGCTCACAGCAATGCCAGATCCTTAAACCACTGAGCAAGGCCAGGGATCGAACCCGCAACCTCATGGTTCTTAGTCGGATTCATTAACCACTGAGCCACGAAGGGAACTCCTTTAAGGCTCTTTTTTATGAGCACATATATCTTTGTGTTGGGGGGCAGATGGAATGATGGTTTATTATGTGCTTAAGCACATGCTTGGCAGACAGAAGGATTCAGTAAGGGCAGACTAACTGTGGCCTCCATCTCGCCATCACCAGATCAGGAGAAAGTTATGTACTGAGAGTGGCTTAGAATTTGAGCCCATGGATTTGAGTCCAGATTCTGTTCCTTATGAGATGTGTCGTTGGAACAAGTCCGGCAGTGTCTCTCAGTGTGTCTCTTCATCTGGACAGTGAGATACTGGCACTTGTTTTGTGTCAGTGGCTGCAGTCAGGCTGGCCCCGGATGTGAACCTTGGCTCTGTTTATGTGACTTTGGAGCAAGCCTTTTTTGTTTGTTTTGTTTTTTACTCTCTTAGCCTTGGTTTTCTCACACATAAAATGCTGTTACTAGCCTACGGCACAGGGATTCCCCAGGGATGGAGTTTGCATGGCTCTCAGCACAGAGATCGAGCCACACCAGGTACCCAGTAAACGCAGACAGGTAGCAGACTAGAAGCAGCAGGAGCAACAATGATGCAATCCACACTTTGCTTCATTATTGCAAAAATAAACTGAAACGGGAAGTTCCCTTCGTGGCTCAGTGGTTAACGAATCCGACTAAGAACCATGAGGTTGCGGGTTCGATCCCTGGCCTTGCTTAGTGGGTTAAGGATCCGGCGTTGCCGTGAGCTGTGGTATAGGTCGCAGACGCGGTTCGGATCCCATGTTGCTGTGGCTGTGGCAAAGGCCGGCAGCTACAGCTCCTGTTACACCCCTAGCCTGGGAACCTCCATATGCCGCGGGTGCGGCTCTAGATAAAAAAAGGCAAAAAGACAAAGAAAAAATAAATAAATAAAATGAAACAACGCCAACAAAGTTTCCAAAAAGTGCTTTACACGAATTGGTCATCATTATCCCTATCAACAGATGGAATATGTGCATGGCCACTATATTAGAAAACCTATGACCCATAGATATCTCTTACCAGCTAAATGTATAAAACAGGCTGGAGAGATTTTAGGGTCACAGTCAGGGTGAGAGCTTTAACATTTCAATTTAAGGCTTCTCCTCATTTGTTATCCATTCTTTCCACAAACACCCACATAACATTTACTGTTCTGAAAGCACTGTGTGGGTTGCTTCAAAAGCTGTGGGTAGAACCTCACCTCTTGGGCAAGCCCTGTTCTGGGCAGTGCATGAATATGTCCCAACAGCTAGGAGAGGTTGTTGATCCAGATTCAGTCTTGCAGTTAAAGTCTTGCAGGTGCCTGGGGACAAATGTGCCCAAAGGCACAGAGCTGGGAAGAGGAGGACCTTGGAGCCCTATCTTTGAGCCCATGACCTCTGCGCTCTATTGTATAGAAGTTCCAAGCAGACTTGCCTTTGCCTCTGCGTGTATTGCCCCCAAACAGCCTGACCCATGGGATCCACAGAGTTCAAACCCACAACAGGGCTTGAGAGTTCCCTAAGCCCCTTTTTAAAGACAGATATTTTCTTTTCTCCAAATGAAAAATATTAGGTGTTACAGAGCCCCTGAGATAGCTATGAATTCAAAACACCAGTTGCGACATTTTTCAATTTTGACTTCAAAATATTTCCTTCTGACTGACAGCCCCTACAAGCCCACTTCTTGGGTTGAGTGTGATTAATCTCTGTTATTTTGACCGCCACGGGTGCAAACTCATCACCGTCTCTTACCCTGGACGTCGGCCAGACATCTAGCCTCTCCCCACCTCTGCATCCTGGTGTTTTCAAAGCCAAGTGGAAGCAGTCAGTGAAGGGAATGGGGACTGTCACCCGTGCCCAAAGACCTGTGTGTAGCACTCAAAAGCAGGAGACAGCAGAGGACAGTGAAGGATGGAGTCAGGGGAGATCTGAGACCCACGACCAGTTCCACCACTACTGACCATGTGACCTAGAGCCCAACCCTTAACCACCCTTCATTTTCCCGTTTGTGAAGTGGGAATAAAAGAAGCAATGAAAGATGTCCTGTGAAATATTTAAGTATGTAAAAAGATCATGTGTAAACCATGAAGGATTATCATTACGTCATCATTATTGCCATTACTAGGATTAATATTGCCATTATCTGCAAGGATGCCATGACGCCCTCTTTGCCACCTACACGATTAAGCACACATCTGGAGCCAAATCACAAAGCTACCCCCTCAGCCTCGCGGTAACTGTGTTGTTATATACAAGGTTTGGAGACTCCCTCCTTCTTGCCTTGGAAATCCCAGATGTTTAAGCATCAATTTTGTCTCCTCGCCAAACCCTTGGCTACATTACTAATTTCTTGAGTGGGAAGGACCTTGTGGGAAGCCACTGGAGGTTGCTTGATTCCTGACATAACGAGATCTCCCAAGAAGAATCTCCCTGCCTTGTGGAGGGCAGGGTCCTGGTGAGGATGCTGCGTCAAAAGGAACTTGTTCCATGTGTCATTACCAACATGATGGGCTATTTATACCCTGATGCTTCTCATATCTTTTCAGGGCCTCAGTGTGCCCAGTGTGGGAGATGGATTAGCAGATCTCGGGGTGCCTTCCTCCTGACATCCTGTGTTCTCTGTTCTGTATATGAGGATTCTTATCCACCTACTCCACTCCCGAGGGGGAAAGAGGCTGGCACCCTGGCGGATAGCTTCTGCTGAAATCCTAGAGCTTCTCCTTTCTCCTTGCTCATGACTCCCCACTCTGAACAGCAAATGGAAGGGCCTGATTTTTCCCGTCATGTGACACGCAGCCCAGGGAGATGGATGGCAGTCCTGGCTCGGAGGCTGACTGGCCATATGTCAAGGTACTCAACCTCTCTGTGCCTCAGTTTCCTCGTCTATAAAAAGGGATAATAATAGCTCTATCTCATGGATTTCTTGAGCAGAATAAGTGAGAATAATGCCTGAAAATCGTAAGCATCATGTCCAGTACATGATAAATTCTTAATCTATATGATTTGCTGATGTTATTAGCGTAGCCTTGTCCTCATGATCATAATCATCAGCGTGTTTGTCAGTTAGGCTTTAAGAAGGAGAACTAAATAGGAGAGATAGATAATAGATTTATTATCTGTATATGGATTTATTATAATAGATCGATTTATGCAACTGTAGGAGCTAAGTAAATCAAGCTCTATAGGACAGGCAAGCAAAGATCATGAGCAGGCTGAAATCTCCCAGGCATGAGCTGAAATTTGTTGTCCAGAAGTAATAGTCAGCGAGGTAGGTGAGGGAAGAGGGAAGCGGGGGAAGAACTGCAGATCCAGGGTTCATTGGGAGTCTCTGAGCTCAAGGAAGGCCAAATCATTTTGAAAATGCTTTTCTGACTAGACATACCCAGTATAATCTCCCTTTTGCTTAAAGTCAACTGATTAGGGACTTTAATCACTCTTGCAAAATCCCTTCACGGCAGCACCTAGATTAGAGTTTGATTGAAAAGCTTGAGATCCTACCAATGGCCACCTTTTCTCACCTGGCTTCTATGACCCAGGTCAGGTGTAAGTTCTCCCAGGAGGTCTTCCTTGACCTCTCAGGTTGGTGCAGGGCACTTGTCTGGGCTCAGCCCCTTTGTCAGAGTATAAGTACATGGGCTTCTCCCCACCAGACTTAAAGCTGTGGGTTTAAGATTAATCTCTGTGTTCCTAAGTTTCTCTGAGTGCTTGGCACAGGGAGGCAATTGATTCACCTTTACAAAACCGAACAAACCCAGGAGTTGTCACCAAAGCCCAAGAAGACTGGCTTTCTCTTCCTGCCACTCAAGGAGCAAACGTGCAGTGTCAGGTTGGAGTCTGGTATGAAAGGACTGCATGACAATATTTCTGCATGGGAGTTCATGGTGCTTCTGAGCTTCTTCACAGGGGTGGAGTGGACAAAAAAGGAGTGACAAGGGAAGATACTCAGTTTCTCAGGCTGATCCACTGCTCATTGTGTCCGGAGAGTAGCTGTCAAATCTGTGTCTCATGGCTGGGGAGATGCTAGTTCAAAAGCCACTAGTCTTAAGGGAGAGATGAAAAGTGGAGTTGTTAGTGTTGTGCTGACTTTGTCACCAAAGGAACAGAGAAGGGCTCAGGAGAGTCTAAGGTGTCAACAGCATGGGTGACATACAGTAGAAGACTCTTTCCCTGATCAGGCACAGATGAGCCTGTAATTTATGTCCTTCTGGGGACCCCCATTAAGTAAGAGAAAGAATACAAAGTAATAATTGCAAAATGAAGTGCAAATGTAAGAAAAAAAATGAGAATGAGAAATGATAACAACAGACTCTAAATTTAAAAACAGCTGACACATATTGCAAACACAATATCCAGAAAAATATGAATGTTTTTATTAATGAGCTGCCGGACCCACCTCTCTAATACTTTCGTCCTACCTTTTCTGCCTTCTTAGTCTGTGACTGCGTCTTCACAGGATAATAATATTGTGATACCATTTTCTAAAGTGTGGAATAGAAACATCATTCAGCCTTTTGTCTCACCCTGTTGATCAAAAAAGATATTATTGGGAACTGGGATGCTTCAAACACAGGTGCAACCACTGTGTGCACTGCTGTTACACGCATGCGCCTTACAAATTCAGAAATTCTGATAAGTTCTACTTTGATACATTCTATTTTGCTAGACTCGATTCAGAACATGAAAGAAGCTCATGGTACCCCAGTGGTACAGATGCATCAACGTACATGCTAAGCCCTTCTGCAAGGAGGAAAGGTCTGTTTTGACTAGGGACCAGTGGTTCCTGAATCTTCTTATGTAACCCTGTATGCCTCGAGACTGGAAGTATTTTCCACAGACTGGCTTCAGCTCTGCACATTTCACAGCTTGTTTCTCCTCCGTGACCCACATGGGCACTAGATGCTGCAAAACCTGTTCGTCTTACAGTATGATCCAGCTCTGCCCATCACGATGCCACACCCGAGGGCTGGTATGGTGGGCGTAGGGATGTTCCCGGAGGCTGTTTCTCCACCAGCATGGCTAGCGAGAACTTACCTATCCACAGAGGTGACTGCAATCCCTCTAGACCTATCCCTCGAAACCCCAAATATAAGTGTGTCCAAAATGCCACCTCCGCTTAGCCAGACGCCGCAAGTGTCCAAACCACTCAATACCCTCAATATGAAGGGAGGTGTGATGGAGAAAAATCAGAGTGGCGCGGGGACACAGTCCTAGTGATCAGCCCTAAGACAGGTTGTTAGTTTTGTAAACTTTATCAAAATATCTAACTACGTTGCTAGGGCCTTCCAGGAGTTCGGAGGGAGCCCATAGGAGTAAGGAATCCCCCTAGGCAGCTGAAATGCTGTATATCCATAAATGCGTGTGTGTGTGTGTGTGTGTGTGTGTGTGCGCGCGCGCACGCGCGTGCGCGTGTGTGTATACACTTAGTGTAGGGCCATAGTCTTCTGCTACATCTCACAAATAAAGCCTATTTCCATGTCTATAAAGGGTGGATAATAGTATGTTGTTGGAAGAATTTAGCAACACAAGTGTGATCGGTAAACATCATTTTTAAAATTAAAGTATAATCGATTTACAGTGTTGTGTCAATTTCATAGTGACCCAGTCATACATAGATATACATATATACACATACATTCTTTTTCTCATATCAGCTTCCATCATGGTCTATCCTAAGAGACTGAATATAGTTCCCTGTGCTGTACATAAGGATGTCATTGCCCATCCATTCTCAATGTAATAGTTTGCATCTACCAACCCCAAACTCCCCGTCCATCCCCCCCGCCCCCAGCAACCACAGGTCTGTTCTCTATGTCTGTGAGTCTCTTTCTGTTTTGTAGATAAGTTCATTTGTGCCATACTTTAGAGTCTACATATAAGTGATATCATGTAGTTTTTGTCTTTTTCTGACTTACTTCACTTAGTGTGATAATCCCCAGTGGCATCCATGTTGATGCAAATGGCATTATTTTGTTCTTTATTATGGCTGAGTAGTATTCCACCATATATAGGTATCACGTCTTCTTAAAAAAAGACATGCACACCTATGTTCATTGCAACAATATTCACAATAGTCAAGACATGGAAACAACCTAAACGTCATTATTATTATTTTTACTCTTTTTGGAGCTGCACCTATGGCATATGGAGGTTCCCAGGCTAGGGGCTGAATTGAGCTGTAGCTGTTGGCCTACGCCACAGCCACAGCAACACGAGATCCAAGCCGTGTCGGCCACCTACACCGCAGCTCACAGCAATGCAGGATGCTTAACCCACTGAGCAAGGCTGAGGATCAAACCTGCTTGCTCATGGATCCTAGTCAGATTGGTTTCCACTGAACCACAACGGGAACTCCCCTAAATGTCTTTATTAAGCGTCACTTCTCTGAGACACCCCTGCCTCCCACATACTCAGTAGCACTCGTCCTGCCACCACGGCTTTGCATGGCATCTCCATCTTGCCGCCGTTTTACTTATCACTCTCCCCTCCCCGGGCGGGATCCGTCCTGTGGGCTCTGGCTTTGTCCCCTTTATCTCTGAATCCTGGTACTGTCACAGGGTGGAGCATCTTCCAGAAGCTCGGGAATGTTTATTGGCATCTTGTCTTCCTTGGACCCGATAAGTGTGTTGAATCTTTTTTGCGACTTGTAGCACCACCTGCTAATTAGCCTTTTTATGATATGCGAATACTCTTCCGTCACTTCCTGGAGGGGCCACCGCCACACCCATCTCCCTTCCTGCTGTAGATGCCAGCACTAGGGTGCACACTTTCCTCAGCAGTGGAGCCCTTCATGTCCACAGAGGGCACTTAGCCAGAAACAGAGGATGCCTCCAAGAAGGTGAGAATAGCCCTGCGCCTCTGGGGCTTGGTAGAACAGGCTCAGATCTTCACCCAGGCAACTCTGGGAATCATTGCTGCCGGACTGAGCAAGCATTTTAAGGGGGAAACTTGCTTTTGTGAGTGCAGTCAGTGAGCTGTGGGTGCTCCCTGCTGTTGGCACGTCCCTTCCTGGACTTTAGTCACCAGCACCTTGGAAGCACCCGTGGGAGGGCCTGCAGTGACAATGCTCTCTGCAGATCAGTCCCGATCCATCCAAGAAACTCAGTTTTCCAAAGATGTCTAATTAGCAACCCTTTGCTAAATTTTTTTTAGGTGTCTTTTATATTTTTTATAATTTTAAATGAATTGTGAACAAGACTTCTTGAAAACATCCTTAAGTGCCGATATTTTATCACTGTCACTAATTTATTTGACTTTTTATATTTATTTATTTATTTATTTTTGCATTATAGCTGGTTTACAGATTTCTGTTAAATTTTCCAACTGTACCGCGTGGTGACCCGGTTACATGTACATATATGGATTTGTCACATGTGATTAGACGTAGTTCTCTGTGCTATACAGCTGGATCTCCTTGCTTTTCCATCCCCGAAGCACTAGTTAACCCCAATCCCTGCCACCCCCTCCCCCGCCCCCTTGGCAACCACAAGTCTATTCCCCAAGTTCGTGATTTTCTTTTCTGTTGAGATGTTCATTTGTGTAGTGTTTTATTCTCCAGTTATAAGAGATTTCATATGACATCTGTCTTTCTCCTTCTGACTTGCTTCACTCAGTATGAGGGTCTCTAATTCCATCCATGTTGCTGCAAATGACATTATTTTATCCTTTTTTATGACTGAATAGTATTCCATCGTGTATATATACCACATCTTCCTAATCCAGTCATCTGTCGATGGACATTTGGGTTGTTTCCATGTCTTGG
>PVHT020001178.1:1273056-1298927 GCA_004024745.2 Catagonus wagneri | reverse complement strand
AGAGATTTCATATGACATCTGTCTTTCTCCTTCTGACTTGCTTCACTCAGTATGAGGGTCTCTAATTCCATCCATGTTGCTGCAAATGACATTATTTTATCCTTTTTTATGACTGAATAGTATTCCATCGTGTATATATACCACATCTTCCTAATCCAGTCATCTGTCGATGGACATTTGGGTTGTTTCCATGTCTTGGTTATTGTGAATAGTGCTGCAGTGAACATGCGTGTGCAAGTGTCTTTCTCCAGGAAATTTTTGTCTGGATATATGCCCAAGAGTGGGATTGCTGGGTCATATGGTAGTTTTATGTAGTTTTCTAAGGTACCTCCATACTGTTTTCCATAGTGGTTATATTCCCACCAACAGAAATTTGTTCCTGTCACAGTATGAAAGCACGTGTTTGCAAAGAGGAAAATCAACCCACCTTTGACAACAGGCTCCAGTTCACACTTCTCACTACTTCACACTGACTTGGTGTAAAATGAGCCAGATCCATTTTTGCCCCGATTTGGATTTCCTGTTGTGGCTCAACAGGTTAAGAACCAGCATAGTGTCCGTGAGAATGTGGGTTCCATCCCTGGCCTCGAGCAGTGGGTGAAGGATCCAGCATTGCGGCAAGCTGCAGCATAGGTTGCAAATGTGGCTCTGATCCCATGTTGCTTTGGCCATGATGTAGGCCGGCAGCCGCAGCTCTGATTCCACCCCTAGCCTGGGAACCTCCATATGCACAGGTGTGGCCATAAAAAGAAAAAATAAAATTTGCCCCAATTTTCTGTTAGGCTTGAAGGGTGACTTGTCTACTTAAGGGAGATTAGCTGTCAACCCCCCAGCCCCTAGACCCTTTCTTTCTCTCCCACCAGAGTAAAATGACTGCAGAGCTTGGGACACAGATGGGGTGGCCTGGGGCCAGGATTCCCAAAAAGTGCTGACAGTAAGTAATGAAGGTTTCCTTTGTCTGCAGCAAAATGGAAAAAAAATAGAGAGTCACGAATTTTCATAAAATGGAATTTATTAAATTTAAAGGACCATTTTTTATGAGATTAAAATCTTCTTAATTAGGTGTGTATTAAAGTGTCCTTTTTATGTGAAATGATGATCGTAGCTGATAGTAAGTTCTCTAAGTGCAAAATAAAAAAGCTGGTCTCCAAATTCACATTCAACTTTTTTTTTTTTTTGTCTTTTGTCATTTTGGGGCCGCACCCGTGGCATATGGAGGTTCCCAGGCTAGAGATTGAATCGGAGCTGTAGCTGCCGGCCTGGGCCCAACGCAGGATCCTAGTCGCGTCTGCAACCCACACCACAGCTCACGGCAACGCCGACCCTTAACCCACTGAGCGAGGCCAGGGATTGAATCCACAGCCTCATGGTTCCTAGTCGGATTCGTTTCCTCTGTGCCATGGCGGGAACTCCCACATTCAACTTTTTATAACTATCATGTTACTAGTTCTTGACATCCAGAAGTCTGGGAATCTCAGTTTGAACTTGGAGATCAAATCCACCCTTCCCTGCTCCATGTGGGAGTCCCAGAGAAAAGAGGATGAGAAATCAGCCAGTGCTCTGGGTCCCTAAGTCAGATTTATGGCCCTTCAACCTGCCAGTGAGTCAAACAGATGTTTCCATGGTCTGCTCTATCCATCATGGTCAAGGTGGTACAAGCCTGGATCCAGAGGCAGCCTCTTCTCTTACTTCCAACCATGGATCTTGAACAAGCCCCTTAACCTCTCTGAGACTGTTCCCACACCAGGAAAGTGGAACATAATAACTGCCTGGCTTGTGATGTTACCAACATTCGGTCTCAGTATTAGCAGTGAATCTGGCCAGCAGGTGTGGAGTTCCCCTGTCAAGGAGCCCTGTGTGTAATTCAAATCTTCTTTCTTTTTTTTTTTCTGCCCTTTTTTTTTTTTTTAAGGGCTGCACCCACAGCATATGGAAGTTCCCAGGCTAGGGATCAAATGGGAGCTACAGCCACAGCAATGTGGGATCCCTGACCCACTGAACGAGGCCAGGGATCGAACCCGCATCCTCATGGATACAAGTCGGATTCATTTCCACTGCGCCAAATGGGAATTCCGAATGCTCTTTCTTTAGTGGTAGAATCTTCCACCTCCTCTAGTGTCTTGCCATCTTCTTAAGGTCCTGGTTTGTGTTATTAGACTCATCATCCCCTTTAGAACCACCTGCAATTTGGGATTTCTCACAGAAAAGTCACTTGAAAGGACTTTGGTGGCCGTTGGACCATGGGTCTAATGGCCGTCCCCACCAGACTCCGGTCTCCTAATTCCAAACTTGGGACCCCCTGAGCCACGTCGCATCACCTCCCACTCACAGGTAAAGCGGTGCTTTTGGTACCCTGGGCTCTCAGACGGAAGGTTCCTGCTGCGTTCCTGCCAAGGGCATCTCTGGATATGTCATGACACAGAGAGTCGGGTCCACTTAGAATGACTGAATAACCTTCTCATGGAGCATCATAAACGGAAGGGATGGTGTGTTGACGGGCTGGTCCCTGTGTCCTTGCTGTTTCCTCTAAAGCCTTCACATTGTGGTTTAATGGCCCTCGTGTCATCGTTACCAAAAGTTTCCTTCGGAGAAAGCATTTGCCATCATTCCTACCCTGTAAGGCTGCTTATTGCCCCATCTTTACTTACCCTGTGCCTTCACATAGATTGTCTTCTTATACCCATTTTACAGATGAGCGAACTGAGGCTCAGAGCCGTTAAAGAACTGGGCCTGGGTCATGTGGCCAAGCCCAAGAGTCAAGCCAAGGCTCCTCGGCACCAAAGCTCTTAAGTGTTCAGTGGATGACCTCCCAGGCCAGCAGGCCTTGCTCACCGCCCCGCCCTGCGCCGCTCAACCTGAGCTGAGCTGACCCCTGAGCACCAGCGTTCCGTGGGCAGTGCCTGCATCTTCCTGGTTCCCGAGGGTCTGCAACTGCCTAGCTCTCCCCCAGCCTCCCCCTCCCCACTGGACCACACTCTCCACTTGAAATTGGCCGAGCCTGGCTTCATCAGGGGTCTCTGGCTCTAAACCTAATGGGTTTTTCCAACAACCTGTAGTTTCTCTACCACATCACCTGCCCGAGTGATGGCTGTGTGCCTGGCACTGCTGTCCCCGAGTGTGGGAATAGGTCTTCACTAGACTTTTGCCATTTCCCTTCTTTGTCTCACTTGTGAACTGGGACACACTCTGGCCACACGGGACCTGGAAGTTAAGGCCTTGGATGCCATGGCCGGGTCCCAGCCCGGGCGCCTGCTTTGTCATCTCTAGAGGGGAACATTGTCTGATTCACTCATTCTAGGGACCTTAGTTTCCTGTCTATAAAACTAAGGTAAGGAGAGTCATGCTTCCTAGGATTGTGTGGGGATTAAATGAGTTGGAAAAGGCAGGCATGTGAAGCTGCCTGGCATGTGGTAGGCACTCAGTAAATATTAGTTATCAGTATCAGCATCATTCCATTACAAGCGCTTTTGCTGTGGAATCCATCTGACATTCTTACTTCAGAGTGTGGAACTTTCTGCCTATTGCCCCCAGGCTCTCACCACCCCCTCCAGTGCAAAGATCCTGGGGCAAAGCTAAGGTCCTCAGGCTTATCTGCCAGGAAAGCTGAAACCACTGGGAGGGCGGGTTACCCGTTCTGAGCACAAGACAAAGGCCCCAGCTGGTTTGATATGTAACCGAACTGATTAAGCTGAATGTTAGCTGGGGATAAAGCTTCTTACCAAATAACTAGGCTTTTGCTGAGCCAGGATGATAAATTCAATCTTAATGCACTGGTAATAAAAAGAGATTCCCCACCCCTCTTGCGCGCCCCGCCGCATTCCGTGAGTTTCCAAAGGCTTTCGGGCTTTATCTGTGTTCAACACCGCCATCTAGAGGCTATCTGGAGAATAGCACCAGGGCCGAACTGATCCCTTTTTAAGAAACATTGGAATGTCAGCAATCCATAAGAGGTTTAAAGCAGACACTCTGGGAGGACAAAGGTGTTTGCAGAAAGACTGCTAGCAGTTACTTATTGCCCTGGTAATGGCACCTTTCTCTGACTGCATGGCCCTGCTGCATGGCTCAGTAGTTGTTCCTGTGACTCTTTTATCAGAAGTGGCTTCAGCACCTGTGGCATATATGGCTTGTTGAAATAGGCTTTTTTTTTTCTTTTTAAGTATCTCCTATGTGCATATACCACTCTGGCACTGGAAGGAATACAGAAATGAGTAAGCACGGCTGGGCACTTAAAATGGCAGTGTGGAAATAAGTGAGGATGAGATGACTTGTAAATATCACGTCAGAGTAACCTGGGTGCCTCTCAGACGGCGAGCCGGCGGAGGCAGAGCTTGGCGGGGTTCAGAGAAAGGGGTTAAAGGAAGGGACTAACAGTTCATGAGAATCCGTCTTGCATCTGGACCTTATCTCACTTAATGTGCACTCCGACCCCGTGAGAATACCGTGCGAGTTCCCATCTTCCAGATGCGGTCCTGGAGACTCAGAGAGGTTAGGTCACTGGCCCAGTGCTATCCAGCTGAGAGGGAAAGAAGCCAGAAGCCCAGTCTCCACCTGCCTCGCTCTAAAACCCTTTCTGTGATGCCAGGCTGCCTATGGCAGGGAAGAAGAAGGAATTTGTGGGGAAATCGACTCTTGAGATACAGTGGTGGTGAGTGCTTATCCCCAGGAGGTGAATTTGATTTTTAGAAATTGTCAAAAAGCTCTCTAGGCCAAGTCATTCAACGGATAATGGGATTTGAGGGGTTTTTGTTTTTGACTTTTCCAGGCAGGAAAAATGTTTTCTGCCTATCTGCTGATAAACTGGCTAGGAGGTGTTTCTCGAAATCCGGTAAACAAACACCAGCGTGAGCACAAGGTGTGGCTGGCCCAGGGGTGCTTCGATGAGAGCCATGTCCTTTGTGGCGTCTGCTTCCAGTGTGTTGAGCATCTATGCTTTTCTGATTTATACTCATGCTTCTAGTTCTGAGGCAAGAGCTCATTGCACAGGAACTCACGGTAGGTCTCCCAACTCTTTTCGGTTCCGACCCAGATCGCCAGCAGGAGCCCTTCATCTGCATTGAAGGAAGGAGGAAACAGGGCTGAGAGGGGTGACTCCCCTACTAGATGGCTCGGTGATTCAGCAGTGATGCCAGTGGGACCTTGGGGACACACAGCCTCGAGCCCTTGCCCCTCCCCCTCCTTTCGGGGAGGGAATTGTTTGCCATCGGGGAAGCCCCACAGGGGCACCAACCCCACCGTGGAAATGAGAGTCAATGGAGCAGAGCAGAGTCAGTATAGGACAGTGGGAAGAAAAGAGTCAATCATGGAAGGCTTCCTGTAAGAAGTGGTGCTGAGAACCACCTTATGGAAAGAAAAGGGAAGTTGGGACCCCTCAATTGTCTTGATATCACAGTACCCCCAAACCTGGTATCCAGGAGGACTTCTGGTAATGTCACAAAGGATATCTGTGTGCAGTAGATGATATTTTTCCCAGCTTTTACCTAACCTGGCTCTTCCTTCTCTAGCCAAAGGTAGCAGGCTGGGAACTCCCTCCCACTGCTGTACAGGCTGGATTCAGGCCTCCAAGGGGCAAGTTATAAAAGCTCTCTCTGCCTAAGATAGCCGGGATCTCTGCCTAAGAGAGCGGTGATTGGCCTCGGGCTGCAGCCCAGTCACTCACACGGCTGTATCATGATTGGCAGGTGGAGCGGGAGCGAGGTGGGAATTTTCCTTGGCCGCCACATTTCCAGGGACCGTTGATATCACGCTTGCCATGATAAGCCCCAGATTCAGTCTCCCCTTATTCAGTCTCACTTTCTGCCAGAATCCAAGACACTCAGCTCCCTTCATGACGACACGCAGCATGGACAAAATCACTGAATGGTGGTGAGTGACGACGGTGGTTTTGGAAACCATTCTGGTTATACACACAGCCCTTGCTCCATCCATCCATCCATCACTCGTTCATTCAGTAATTCGGACAGGGAGGGGGGCTACAGGCAAAGGCCAAGAGGCAGTGTGATCATTCTGAGAAGCTCCAATAATTCAGGATGGTTAGAAGACAGAAAGTGAGGCTAGGGGTGAGAGACAGCCGCCCAGAGGAGCCAGCAGGAGGCCACTCACCAAGGACAGACAAGGACCTGCTGGTCATGAGCCATTGCAGGGCTCTCTGAAGGGGAGCCATGTAGTCCTATTCGTGCTTAGGAAAGATCCTTCGGGCTTCTGTGTGGACAACGATGTGGAGGGAATGAGACCGGAGACAGAGATGGAAAGGCTGATCTTAGCCGGAGGCAGTGCACATTGTTGTTACTATTACTATTATTATTTATTAACAGGGTGGCCCTGGGCTACAAGAATAAAATAGAGGGCATCATAAAATTCTGATTCCATCACAAGATGGAAGCTCAGAAAGTTGCTTTGCCTGAGGTCACAGAGTAAGTGTGTGAAAAAGCTTCAAAGAGGAGTTCCTGTTGTGGCTCAGTGGACTAGTATCCATGAGGACGCAGGTTTGATCCCTGGCCTCGCTCAGTGGGTTAAGGATCCAGGGTTGCTGCAAGCTGCAGTGTAGGTCACAGTTGTGGCTCGGATCTGGCATGGCTGTAGCTGTAGCATAGGCCGGCAGCTGCAGCTCTGATTTGACCCCTAGCCTGGGAACCTCCATATGCTACAGGGGTAACCACCCCCCCAAAGAAAAAGAAAGCTTCACATAGTGCCCAGGCCTCTAATTCCTAACCAAGGACTCGTGGACCTTCCAGCCCCTGCACGCCTGCTTCTCCCTCCTTCCCTGCGCTCCGGTCAGGGCTGCCCCTCTGCCCTCGTCATTCAGATGAGAACAGAGACCCAGACAAGGCGGCTTTCCAGGCTCAGTGCCGGCAGCCCCGTCCTTGCAGCGGAGGCCTGTCTGAATTTGAGATTGAGCTGGGTATCCTGTAATCACCCGGCAACCCGACCCTACGGGAATCACCAAAGGCCCGGCCAGGGACACTGCCCAAAGGAGGGCATAGAGGAGCACACACGCGCCCATTCCACAACACACACACACACACACACACACACACACACAGCTGGACTCTCTGTAGATACCTTCTTAACTCAGCCTCACATTTTAGATCTCAGCTCAGTATTCACACAATCATTCGCTAGTGACAGATTTGTTACTTGCTCACATTCCTTCATTCACAAAACTCATCCAGTGATGAACTGACTCGTTGCTAATGAACTCTGATGTCTCACCACTCATGCTCCCAGAACAGCCCCGTGGAGACACCCTCCGTGTGCCACGTACTGCTATGCTCCCTGGGCCTGGGAGTCAGAGACTGACTTCTGTTTTTGAATTAAAGTGTACTTGATTTATAAGGTTGAGCCCATTTCTGCTGTATAGCAAAGTGACCCAGTTGTGTGTGTGTATATATATATATATATATATATATATATATATATTCCCTTTCTTATATTATCTTCCATCGTGTTCTATCCCAAGAGCTTGGCTAGAGTTCCCTGTGCTGTACAGTAGGACCCCATTGCTTATCCATTCTAAGTGTAATAGTCTGTTGCATCTGCTCACCCCAAACCCCCCGTCCATCCCACTCCCTCCCCCCGCCCCTTGGCAACCACAAGTCTGTTCTCCGTAGAAGACTGACTTCTACTCCAGTTCTGCCCTGACCTGGCCACTTGAAGCTCTCCTTGTTACCCGTCTCCTTTCTCATCCAGGCCTGGGCGGGATCGCTGCCAATCCTTGGACAGCATGCCGTGGTCACTCCATGGTTCTCTGAGTGCTGACCATTGAGATAAATCTCTCATGGATTCTCTGCCCTCCTGGATCAAACTACCTGGGACTGTCCCACTGGCACGGATTCCCACACACTGAATATCTAATAAGACCCTAATGGGAGTTCCTGTCATGGCTCAGCGGAAATGAATTTGACAACTATCCATGAACTCGCAGGTTCAAACCCTGGCTTCACTCAGTGCATTAAGGATCCGGTGTTGCTGGGAGCTGTGGTGTAGGTCGCAAATGAGGCTCGGATCTTGAGTTTCTGTGGCTGTGGCATAGGCCGGCAGCTATAGCTCTGATTGGATACCTAGCCTGGGAACCTCCATATGCTGCAGGTGCAGCCCTAAAAAGACCCCCCCCAAAAGATCCTAATGAACAGGGGCTCCATTTTCATTGAAGAAAATATCATCGTCGGAGTTCCCGCCATGGCTCAGTGGTTAACGAATCCAACTAGGAACCATGAGGTTGCGAGTTTGATCCCTGGCCTCACTCAGTGGGTTAACGATCCAGTGTTGCCATGAGCTGTGGTGTAGGTTGCAGATGCGGCTCGGATCCCGCGTTGCTGTGGCTGTGGTGTAGGCCGGCGGCTACAGCTCCAATTAGACCCCTAGCCTGGGAATGTCCATATGCCGTGGGTGCGGCCCTAGAAAAGGCAAACACACACACACACACACACACACACACACACAGAAAGAAAGAAAGAAAATATCATCGTACCCAAGAAGGTCTCAATCTGCCGGTTGAGTTCACTGGGTGGCTGACAGGGCTGGAGGGGACCATGGCAATGCCCGGTCCAGGGCTAGTGCCCATGGCAGACACTGTTGGTTTCCAGTCCAACATCCAATTCCATTTCTTTACTAACAGAATCCTAATTTTTTTTTTTGAGGGGCAGAAAGCAACCCAGGCAAAATGCTTACTTTCCCAAACTCCCACTCACTCCCAGCTAGTGTCACCATGTCATACTATTTTGCTTAATGATATGAAAACAGAAGTCTGCTAGGAATTCCTAAGAAACGCTTTGCTTTAAGGATACAGTTATGTCTCTTTTCCCCTTTCCCTTTCTCTATCTCTCTCTCTCTTTGCTTAAAAATGGATTCGGGGTGTGGAGGGCTGAGGAGGAGCAGCTATCTTGCAATGAGCTATAGGAACAAGATAACAGTCACAGTACCTTTGGAAAACATTCCCAGCCATCTACAGCTATGCCCAAGGCAGACATCACGAATCAATCACAGCACTCTTCCTAATGAGCCCAGACATAGCCGCCTCAGAATCTCATTCAACCAGAGCTTCAAGCAGCTACTACCGATCGATCACAGTTGGCCTCTGTGTGAAATCCATTAGTCATATCTGATCTAACCCAAACTTTCCTTAGACCCATGATTTTGAATAAAAATGAGCCTCCAGAGAAACAAAGAAATCTTCTGAAACAAGGAGTTACCGTCTTGGCCGGCACTGGAAGCCAGTCCCCTCGCTCCTGATAAGCCTGACCCAGTGGGAAGAGGATGAGTCTGGGGGCTGGAGAGCCCTCAGATCTTATCCAGACTGTGCCACTTACTCTCTGGGTGGCGTTGAAAAGGCCACATCACCTCTCTGAGCTTCGTTGTGCAGACCTCACTGGGTGGTTGTGAAGCCCAACTCCGTGGACGAGAAATTGAACTTAAAGGACATTCAGTACCTCCTGGTGACATTCTTCTCTTTTCCCTACCCCTCCCCAGGCTGCAATTCCACAGAAAGTGGCCAAAATTAGAGAGCACCACTGAGAAAACAGAGAACGAGATTGGTCTGATTTTCTCAAAATGAATCCTGTTCACTCCCAAGCTGCCACCCCCTTGTATGAATCTGTGACTTTGCCAGAAGCTAGAAGGAGCTAATCCCTGCTCATCTGGGCAGCAGGCGCCCTGCCTTTGGCAGTTTTCATGGCGAGCTGGGGCGTGAAAAGTTATTAGGAAAGAAATAGCTCTTCCTTTCCTGCTCTCACTTTCCTTTTCACTCCTGCATCTCCTAGAGGGATTACAAAGGTACCTAACTGTATGCTTTAAAAAAAAAAAAAAGTTAAATTCTCAGTATCATTGTCTGAAAGAATTTCAACTCCTAGGCAATTTAAACTTACCCAATATGTTTAAGAAAAAGTTTTTAACAGAAAAGATGATCTGGCATAATGGGTTGGGGGTTAGAAGCATCTGGCTGCATACGAAGCCCTTGAGCACAGACCTTGAACCCTTCCCAGTGAACCCGAACCCTTCCCAGTGTTCTCAGCGGTCGTGGGGACGCTCTTACTTACACACTTGCTCGTATCGACCAGGGCTCTTGTCCTTCTTCCTCAGTAGAAACTGAGAAGAGGCCAGACAGGAAATTCATAGAATTCTTAAAAAATAGAGGATTAATGATAACCTAGTATACAGCACAGGAAAGCCTACTCAATAGCCTGTAATAACCTAAGTGGGGAAAAAAGAATATTTTTATTTATATGTATGACCGATTCACTTTTCTGTGCACCAAACTAACACAATATTGTAAATCAACTATACTCCAATAAAATTAAATGTAAAAAAAAAGAAAGAAAATCAGGCCAGGCTTTATGGGGTCTCCTGTGGCAGCAGGAAAAAGTAAAGATAAGTAACAGTTTCCCTTGCCCACTCCCCTGAGGGTGCAAGAGCTGGTTCCTTATATGGGGTGAGGGTAGAGGCGGGTCCAGGGTGGGGTGTAGGTGGTTTGCCCACCCCTTTGGTGGGCACGGGGATGCCCAGTACCTGCTTTTGCTCCCGGCACCCTGTTTTGGCTCCCATATCCTCAGAAATGGAAGTTGGGCTTGTAGTCTTTTCTTTTTTTTTTAATTGTAGTATAGCTGTTTTACAGTGTCCTGTCCATTTCTGCTGCACAGCAAAGGGACCCAGTTATACATAGAGACACATGCTTTTTTTCACATTATCCTCCATCGTGTTCTGTCACAAGTGACTAGATATAGCTCCGTGCGCTACACAGCAGGATCTCATGGCTTAGCCACTCCAGATGCAATAATTTGCATCTCCTAAACCCAAACTCCCAGCCTCTCCCACTCCCCACCCCCTCCAGCCACCACAAGTCTATTCTTCATGTCCATGAGTTTGTTTCTTTCCTGTGGAAAGGTTCATTTGTGCCGTATATTGGATGCCAGATATAAGTGATATCATCTGGTGTTTGTCTTTCTCCTTCTGACTGACTCACTTAGTGTGAGAGTCTCTAGTTCTATCCGTGTTGCTGCAAATGGCATTCTTTTGTTTGGGTTTGTAGTCTTTTGTGTTTTGTCCATACTTTGCCCAGCTGCAGATACACACAGCTGGTTTTAGTGCCTTATAGTTTTTTGCGTTTGGTTGCTCGAGGAGACGTCTGCCCGGGTCTAAGCACTGCAGCCAAGGTCCCAGGTCCCGGCCTGTCTCATCGCCGTGTGACGGGTTCCGTGCTGAACATTTCACACGCCTTGTCTCTCTTCATCCACCCTCACCCCCACCAACTGCTTCATTAGTTAGGACGTGTTACTATCTCTGTCTCCACTGAAAAAGAAGTTGAGTAACTCCAACAAGACCGCACGGCTGGTAAGTGTCTGAACTGGAAATTGCATCTCAGCCTCACTGATCAGGAACCAGGGTCCCTCCAGCCTCCTTGACAAGATGTGTTTTGGATTCAGTGTGATAAAACGCCTGGCACACTGCTGGAGTCCAGGAAATACTAGTTCTCTTTCTTCTTCCCGCTTCTCAAGTCAGATTTCAGGTAGCGTGGGTATGAATGCACGAAATTGATGTCTGCTGCCCACCGACTGACAGCTCCCAAGAACCTCTCCTGGGCTGTGCGGAGAGAAGAGAAAAGCCCTTGCAGGCCTGGGCCAGAAACACCAAAAAAGTTCAGCCCTCAGGCAAAACCAGCTCCGCGCGGCACCTTGAAAAATGCTAATGGAAGTTCTGTGGGGCCTCGGCTTGGATTCCGTTTCTACCCACAGTCCCAGGCTGAGAGAACAGCCCTACAGAAGCAGGGAGAGTGAGCTGGAGGCAGGTTAGGCTGTGTAAGCGCCGTGTCGGAAAGTGAATGCAGGGCGACAGACAAAGCTGTGCACTTGGAAGGGGGGTTGCCGCGGTGCAGATCTGACCAGGGCTGCATTTGACTTTGACGCTTACTTGGTGACCTTGGGTGAGTTGTTTACCCTCACTGGTCCTCAGTTTCCACATCGATCAGTTAAGGAGTAGGGAGGGCACTTCCCTTATGGTCAGTGCTGGTCACCCAGAACATTCTGGAAGGAGCCACTGGTCAGCATCCATTCTGAATACTTACTCCCATGACGGGCCATAACCAGGCAGTGGATATTTTTCCTCTTACTCCGGATCCCAGAGTTGTTTGGGGCAGAGCTCTTGTCTCAGTGCCTGGCACCTAGCAAGCGATGAATGTGAGAACCCTGCTGGCCCCTTTTAGCAGGGCCGGCCCCAGCCACCTCTCTCCGGCAGATGGCCCATCAGCCCCAGGCGACCAAATTCTGCCTCTATATAACTGATGCTTGTCCGGCCAGCCAGTGGCATCTAGGGCCTTGACAGAGACATCACAGCCAGCTTGTCTTCTGGAAGACAAGTTCTGCTGTGGTCCCGGGGCGGGGGGGAGGTGGAATTGAGAAGCCAGCCCTGCCGGTTTCAATCTGAAAAGCACTAATGCTCGAAAATACTTCACTTCTAACCAAGGAAAGTGATAAAGCCGTGCGTACCCAGCAGACGCGGGAGTGGGGAATTGCTGTCTCCAGGGGCCTGATTACGGAGAATTGGTTCTCATTCAAGAGGCAGCTGGCTAGGAGGGTGAGAAGCAGATTTATAACCCGGAGAGAGGGGTGGAGTGCCTGGGAAAGAAATTAGCATCATCAAACAGTAGTAAAAACCAGCCTGGAGCGAGCTTCTAAGACATGCCCAGAACTAGAGCAGGTGCCTTATTGTTAAAGAACCGTAAGGCGTGATGACAACAGCTACCACGGTAACGCTAGCATAGACTGAGCTCGGCTTAGTGCCAGCCCCTGTCTAGGTGCTTTACAAATATTTCCTTCCACTAAATTTTTATATCAACTGAGTGAGACCAGCATTCATTTCACAGAGGAAGACTCTGAGGCCGCAGTGTTGCCAAAATTGGACCGCTGTCCACCGACACAACTGAGTCATGGAGACAGAGTTTTGGATGAAGTGGAAAAGAGCAGGTTTATTGCCTTGACAGGCAAAGGGGGCCGCAAACTGTGTCCGGCCCTGGAGGGACTAGTGAGGAGACTTTTAGTGTCTAAGGACCAGGGCGTGGTCAGCTCGCAGACCCTCTTCTGATTGGCTGATGGAAAAGTAACTGGTCAACCTCTGGTTCCAACCCGTCTGGGCTCCACGTGCTTGTGGGCAGCCTAGGGTTGACTTTGACCGCCCTGGCGGGGCTTTCAGTGTCGTAAAACAGCTCAAAAGACATGACTCAGAACAGTATCTATAATCCTTGAGAAGGAACTAAAGGTCCTTGACTTTGTTGAATGTTATTATTTTGTCTTGCTTGATTGTTTTCCTTTCTGCATTTTCTCACCGCTCTGATTAAATGTATTCTTTATTATATTTTTATTAAATTATAGTTGATTTACAACGTTGTGCCAATTTCTGCTGTACAGCCATGGAAATTTATTCTTTGACTCAATTTTTTTTTCCTCCAAAAGGCAAACAGATCACTTTGCTGTACAGGGGAAATTATCACAACATTATAAATCAACTATACTTCAATAAAACCTTAAAAATGAAAAAAAAACAGTATAGTATGGTCAGAAAATTAATTCAAAACAATTTCATTTGGCTGGAGCAGAGGGTAGGAAGAAGGATACAGTGAGGGACATGCTCGGAGAAATGTGTATTGTGTTAAGAATAGCATGTGCTGGAGTTCCTGTCATGGCTCAGCAGAAATAAATCCGACTAGCATCCATGAGAATGCAGGTTCGATCCCTGGCCTCGCTCAGTGGGTTAAGGATCTGGTGTTGCCGTGAGCTGTGGTGTAGGTCTCAGACATGGCTCGGATCCCGCGTTGCTGTGGCTATGGTGTAGGCCGGCAGCTCCAGCTCCAGTTTGACCCCTAGTCTGGGAACCTCCATATGCCATGGGTGTGGCCCTAAAAAAAAAATTAAAAAAAAAATAAAAGGATAGCATGTGTTTATACTTTACAGGAGGAAATAAGCGCATATCCAAAGAATTTTAGATAAGGTTAAAACTGTATATGAATTGATGTTTTAGAGTAAGAACCAGCAAACTATAGCCTGTGGGCCAAATCTGGCCCACCAGTTCATCTTGCAAATAAAGTTTTATTACCACCACAACCACAACAAGAAGGCAGGCGGAGGACATGGATGGGGGCTACCCTGGGAAGGTCCCATAGGGTCCTGCTCAGTTACACAGGGAAGTGAACAGTGACTCTGCAGGGCTGCGGCTGCAGGGCTGGAGCAGGGCATCTGGTCTACCCGACACCAAGAACTTGCTTGCTCTTAATTACTTGACAGATACAGCTTGCATCATGCTATATTTAGTGGGGTAAAAACTAAGCTTAGGAATCAGCAGAGATTGGGTGAGAGGAAGAAGGATCCGGGTTGCTGGAGACAAGTGGGATGTTTTGAAGAAAGCCAGCCAATCATCTGTACCATTTCATAAACGCCTCCGTGGGGTCTCGGGCCATCCAGGGTCATCCTCTCAGTCCAGCCCTATCATCTGACAAATGAGGAAACTGAGCCCTATAAGGGGAAAGGGACTTATCAAAAGCCACCTAGAACATCAGTGGCAGGTCTAAGGCTGCAGTGTTGGCTTTCTGTCCCTGGGGATGGCACTCTTTCTGCAGAAACTCCCCTCACCTCTCTTCCCACCATTTCTCACTCAACTCACAGAACAAAAACTTGCCCTCTTGTGTAGCAGATCATCTCTTGTTCCAGACTCAAAGTTCTTTAGCCAGGAAAGGTCCATAAATTCTCGACACCTCTCTGGATAGGTGATAGTGGTCCACGGATCCCTGACACCGCATGCAGATATCTGTGTCTGAGATGAATATGAATAAAGGAGCTCCCACTTCAGAAAGAAGGGGCACTGCCAGGCATCTCTGGTCCCCGTGTTCATATGTGGGCCTGGAGCAGTAAGACTTCAGTGTGCGTTGTTCAGCTGAGGTGAACTTCAGAGCAACACAAAGCTAGCCTGGCTGCAAGCGGGTTTTCCTCCCCAGCTTAGGCTCCATTTCATTGCATCTTTGTGGACTCCAGGGAAAAGAAGCAAAATGTGTGTCATCGTGACTCTCTTTTGAAGTATTTTGCACTGAGGCTCTGAGATTCTAGATCGCTTACAGGATGAAAACCAGAACTCTGCACTGTGTTCTAAAGTAAACTGTTAGAGTCACTTAAAAAAAAAAAAAAAGTCTATGTAACTTTTTACAATAAAGAACGCCTTTAGCTATGTCGCCACTCCTAAGAGAATCTATACAGATGTTACGCTGTTGGAGTTAATTAGAACTAAATCAACGAAGCCACAGTCCATGCATTAATTATCTCCAGTTTGGTGAATAAAATTGCACCACCTATGGCAAAGTTTACAATCTCGGGTAAATGAGCGGTTTTCAGAACAAATATTCTAATGAATGTAGTGTCTTAAAATAAATATTTGTAGTCTCAAAGTTACAAGGCAGTTGGCTTTAGAACTTTTAAACTTTTCAGGAAGGTGCGTTCGTGTTTTATAGCATATAGATTAGGTAGAAATTATATATATATGTTATATATATACATATTATATATGTATTTTACTTTATATTATAAACTATGTAGAAATGTAACTTAATTTTATGGAAACTGGTTTGTAGATAATCTCGTCACCTTCTCATATATTAATTCAATAAATTAATTAATTCAGTAGTGACTTTTTCTTTTAAATGTTTAATTAAAGTATAGTTGATTTAATCTTGTATTCTAAAGGGTTGTGTCAATAGCTTCTTAAAGTATCTTAGATTTCCTGCTTAAAAATGAAGTGTGGCTTTAATTTTTGTTTTAATCAAAGTTGATAGAAATAGCATTGGAACTTTTTTATTCTTACTAGTTATGGGCTAGTAAATAAACTAGTAAGTAAATATATATATACATATATTTTTTTTCCCACAATTATGAGGGATGTTTCAAGCGTTCTGATTTAAAACATGGACTCTGCAAGGCAAAGGAAATATACTTTCGAAAACCCTGGAAACGTCAGAGAGACAAGAGCTGAAACCAAGGCTCCCTGGGGCGAAATGTGAGCAACCATAGGGAAAAATGCGCCTTGCATCTTAAAACCCTGCTACTAAACCAAACTTGGGTCCACTCGCCTGCATGCAGGAAAGCCAATCTATCAACACCGGGTGGTGGTGAAGGAAACTGCAAGGCTTGCAGCAGGACACCAAGCAAGAAGTCCAGGGCAACGAGGGCTTAAAACACCCCAACTCCATGATGGGTTCTAGCATTTTAAAAGGTCAGGTGAGGGCTGGGGTGTGTCCCAAGGTATCTGATCAGCTCAGCTTGTGCTCTGTTCTCTGATGAGCTCATGAGCGCTGTCACAGGGGGTGACATTAGCACTCCTCAGGCTCCAGTGGGTCTGGGGGTGGGGCGCGTGCTCATGCTCATCAGTCAGTTATCCTTTCCGTTTGGTAGGCGTTTTAGCGTCTGTAAAACAACTTAGCAAATGTGCTGTTATCTGGGTACTTTACAGAGGAGCCACAGCGGGGGGTATGAGGGAGGGGTTTGTCCCTGGAAGGTCCCTTGGGGTCCCGCTGGGTTACACCACCGCGGAAAAGACAAACGGCGCTTTCAAATGTGTGCCTCAAACCCAAAGTCAGAGACAGGTGCTCTGTGTCACACCCCAGGACTGGCTCGCCCGCGGATTCTCAGATGGATGACTCTGGCAGCCTGCTCCAGGGTAAACAGCAGCAAGGATTTATTTTTATTTAATGACGACTAATAACAATCATAAGCAGAGTCGACTAGGACTTGGGTCTGTCTCCATCAGTGTCTCTCTCTATGGATGGTTAGAGTTTATGTAACCATGAAAATCAGCTGAGAAGTAGAAGACGGAGTGGCAGCTTGGGGAGCAGAGGATGGCTTTGTATATTAACGCCGGGAATGGAGGTTCCCATCGTGGCTCAGTGGAAACAAATCTGACTAGCATCCACGAGGACTCAGGTTCGATCCCTGGCCTTGCTCAGTGGGTTAAGGATCCGGCGTTGCCGTGAGCTGTGGTGTAGGTCGCAGACGTGGCTCGGATATGGCGTGGCTGTGGCTGTGGCGAAGGCCGGCAGCTACAGCTCCTGTTAGACCCCTAGCCTGGGAACCTCCATATGCCAAGAGTGCGGCCCTTAAAAGACCAAACAAAACAAAACACTAGGAATGAGCCCAAACTGCTCAGACTTTTGACTCCTCTCATCATCTGGGATGAAATCGGAAACACAGAGCTTAACGCTCAACATATAACCTCATTTTGTTGAACGCTTACTTTTCATCAGATTTGGCTGAGAACCATTCCCTCCCTCGAGGGGAGAAAATTACTGGTGCATTTCAGAGCAAAATTCTCCATTACCCCTGCCAGACAGATGGAGGAGGCCACCCAGGAAGGAGTCCCGCCCTTAGCTTGACACCCAGGTTTGGGCATAAAGAACAGAGATGGAAATGGCAATAGATTTCTGTGAAGCATTTTTTTTTTTTTTTGTCTTTTTGCCTTTATGTAGAGGTTCCCAGGCTAGGGGTCCAACAGGAGCTGTAGCTGCCGGCCTTCACCACAGCCACAGCAACGCGGGATCCGAGCTGCGTCTGCAACCTACACCACAGCTCACGGCAACGCCGGATCCTTAACCCACTGAGCGAGGCCAGGGATCGAACCCGCAGCCTCATGGTTCCTAGTCGGATTCGTTAACCACTGAGCCACGAAGGGAACTCCAGATTTCTTTGAAGCATGTTGTTCTGAGCTCTGCAGAGCTGTTAGCTGCTGTCACTGCCTCTCACCTTGTGCCTAGTGGGAGGGGCTTCACGAGACCACTTGGAGAGTGGTCCTGAGTGAGCCACCTGCAGCAGGGGGCGGACCCCTCCCGAAGGGCCCCTGCCGAGAGGGTGGCCTGCTTGTGTAAGATTCCTGCCAAGCAGCTCTGCGGGGGAGGAGCCGAGATAGGATGCTCGCAGATCCCAAATGGGAAACGCATCGTCCATGTCAGAGAACCACGGGAGGGGCACCCTGGGACCTCGCCAGTGTGTCTACAGGGAAGTCCTGTCTTGGACTAGCCTCCAACCCCGTCTTGCTCCAAAGCAAATCATGACAGTACCCCCACGCCAGGGAGAAAGGTCCACGTCCCTAATCCATTCTCCAAACACTTGTTCTCTTTCTGGATGGATCAGAAGTCATCAGGCAAGGCAGACATAGAGAGGGGCCCAGGCACCACCCAGGGTCCCGGGGGGGGGGGGCAGCGAGAAGCTTCAAGTTCAAAGTTCTAAGCATTACCGGGGACTAGACATTTTATCGCTGGAATCGAACCTATTTTGAGACTCACCGGGACCAAAGGACTTTTCATTTCCTGACGGTGATAGGAAACTGAGGGACCTGCCCAGATATCATCTTGGGGTGGGGAGAGAGGGGCGATGACGGAGCTTGGTCGGACAGCCCTAAGAGGAAAAAACAGAGAGTCGTTTGACAATTGCGCCCTGTCGAGTTTCACTCTCTCAACACCGTGGTTATTTCCGTCTGCTGCTCTCTGTCCTCCAGGAAGCCGTGTATCTTCCTGAGGTGGGGTGTGGGGGGTGTGGGGGTGCCAACACCGGTGCTGGTTGATAACAGTTTGATGGGCAGGCAGCTTTATAGGTCAGTGTCAGAAGATGCTGAGGCCAGTGAGCAGAAGAGAGAGTAAAGATCAGAAGCTGTGGAGGGAGCCAGGAGGAGGAAACTTCCAGCCTGCGACGGAAACGAGGGCTGGGTTCCATCTCACACACATTGCTGAGACTTGGGCTGCTCCAGGATGGTGTTTTTTTCTTTTTTTTTTCTTTTCTTTCTTTCTTTCTTTTTTTTTTTTTTTCTTGCTTTTTATGGCTGCAGCTACAGCATATGAAAGTTTCCAGTCTAGGAGTCAAGTCAGAGCTGACCCTTTAAACCCACTGAGCGAGGCCAGGCATCGAACCTGCATCCTCATGGATACCAGTCAGATTCTCAACCCGCTGAGCCACCGTGGAACTTCCAGGATGGTACTTCCTCTAAAGAGAGACTCTTCATCTAGCAAAGGCTTGAGAAGAGGAGAGAAGAGCCATCCTCAGGGTGGAACTGATGCAAGAGAAATCTTCCAGCACGAAAAGATGAGCAGAGCGGTTGCCAGGAGTGGGGTGGGACTGAAGGGCCCTGGCAACCGAGGCAGTGGGGCTGGTATTAGTCAGGAAGAGGCAAGGTTTTGCCGCAGTAACAAACAGCCAGGGAATCGCGGTTGACCTGAGATGTGTCCTCCACAGGCTGGCTGGGGGTTCTGCTCTGTGCTGTCTTCACTTGGGGATGCAGCATAAAGGAGCAGCTGCTATTGGGATGTGTTCCATGACTGTGGCAGAGGGAAAAGGAGGTGTTCCACACTGGCTCCTAAAATTCCCACCCTAAGCGACACCTCTCTCTTGGGCTTGGAGATGGAGGACTGAGAGACCTCAGGGCTAGAGGTGGGAGCTTACATCCCACAGGAGAACACCGTGACCTGGTGCTCCCTGAGCCAACCTGAATTCAATGAGTATGTGAACCGAGAGCTGACGTCTTCCTCCATTCATCCTTATTCATTCATTCTGCAGACACTTATTGAACACATATATGCACCAGGCAGGAGCGACAAATTACATGGTTTCTGACCTCCCAGGAACCACAGTCCAAGAGACTCATACCCAGAAAACTCCTTCAGACAAACTGAAATCGAGGGGCTGCATGATTGAGAGGAAAGAGCTCCTGAATTTGAAATCAGAAAGCCTGATTCTGGTTCTAACTTGATTGGGTGACCTCGGTCAAGTTCGTTCCTCTCTCTTGGCTTTACTTCCTCTGTTTGGTTGAGAGATCTTGTCATTGCAAAGCCCAGGGCCCGGTCTACCGGCTTAACTAAATCAGAGAAAGGAGATGGAGGGACAGGAAGGTGTCTGATGGAAGCCGAGTCCCCACAGGGGAGTAGAAGTTACAGCCTCAGTGTCTCTGCTGCTCCCATCACTGAGCCCTGCTTCTCTGCCCCACCCGCCACCTTCTGTCCTCACTGATGGGGCTCCCCTGCCAGCTTCGGTGTCAGGGCTGCTCCAAAGCAGGACCTCAGAGGTCTCCTTGGTGCAAATACAGTATCTCTAAGACCAACACCCACAGCTAACAAACCCCAGGGAGGGAGAACGTGAATGGCCATATTTCTGCGGCTGGTCCAATCAGCTCTGGTGGGGGGAGGTTCAATCCCTGTCCTCGCTCTGTGGGTTAAGGATCTGGCGTTGCCATGAGCTGTGGTGTAGGTTGGAGACACGGCTTGGATCCTGAGTTGTTGTGGCTGTTGTGTAGGCTGGCAGCTGCAGCTCCAATTCAACCCCTAGCCCAGGAACTTCCATACGCCTCAGGGGCAGCCCTAAAAAGACCAAAAGAAAAAAAAAAAGGTGGGCCAAAGACTTGAAAGGATACCTCACCCAAGAAGATATATATGCATCAAAGGTCTCTTTGTGTCTCGTTGTGGCTTGGTAGCCTGTTTCTTTTTATCACTGAGTAATAGATCAGAGTATGGATCAGCGTAGCTGACAAAAGCACATGAAAAGATGCTAAACATCTTATTAGGGAAGTGCAAATTAAAGCAATAATGAGATGTCACTTTACCTGTTAGAATGGCTAAAATCCAGAATACTGACATCAGTCACCTAATGCTGTGGAGCAGCGATGTGGAGTAACAGGGACTGTTATTCAGTGCTGTTGGAATGCAAAACGGTGCTGCCACTTTGGAACACACTTGGATGGTTTCGTACAAAATTAAGCTCTTTTCACTTCACCCAGGAATTGTGCTCTGTGAGCTGAAAACGTATATACACCTAGAAACCCACACACAAATGTTTATATCAACTTGACTCGTAATTGCCCCAAACTGGAAGCAACCAGGACGCCCTTCAACAGGTGAATGGAAAAACGGTGGTATGTCCCACACAATAGAATATTATTCAGAGATTAAAAAGAAATGAACTTTCAAGCCAGGAAAAGACAGGAAGAAACCCTCAATGCTGATTGCTAAGTCTAGGAAGCTAATCTGAAAAGGCTACATATTGTATGATTTCCAACTATATGACATTCTGGAAAAAGCAAAGCTATGGAGACATAGAAAGATTCATGGCTTCTGGAGGTTCTGGGGGGAGAAGGGGAGAAATTGAGTAGGTGAAACATGGGAGATGTGGGGTCAGGGAAACTGTTTCTGTATGGTATTATAATGGTGGATACAAGTCGTTATACATTTATCAAAATCCAGACGCTGTACTGCACAAAGAGGAAACTTTAGTGGAAACTATGGACCCTAGTTAGTTATAATGTCGCAGAGCTGCATATAATCACCAATTGGTTTTCAGCACCTGACTCTGCTTAAAAGGAGGAGGAGCCTGAAGTCTACCAGTTGTGCAAAGTAGTTCCTTCGCCACCTTTGCATCTCCTCTACTACGCCCTCTGCTGGTGGAATTGTTTCTCACCTGCCCTCAAGTCATTCTATACAGGAACAAGGGGAAACTAAAATCAAACAAAATCAGAACCTGAATCCTAAATAAATAAATACAAACATATGAAAGAGGAGTTCCTGTCGTGGCGCAGTGGTTAACGAATCCGACTAGGAAACATGAGGTTGCGGGTTCGATCCCTGGCCTCGCTCAGTGGGCTAAGGATCCAGCGTTGCCGTGAGCTGTGGTGTAGGTGGCAGAGGCGGCTCGGATCCCGCATTGCTGTGGCTGTGGTGTAGGCCGGCGGCTATGGCTCCGATTAGATCCCTAGCCTGGGAACCTCCATATGCCACAAGTGTGGCCCTAGAAAAGGCAAAAAGACAAAACAAACAAAAAAAAATTATATGAAAGAGTTGAAAAGCAGGAAAGATGGAGGAGTAAGGGTTGAAGAAATGTGTGCGTTTATTTTAGGAAAACCAATGGCTTTAAATACATAATCCCAGCCCCAAACACTGTCCTTGGGCAAATTACTCACTCAAACCTCAGATGCATTAACACTGAGAAGGGGCAGACTGGCTGCGCGATTTTCAAAGCCCTTTCCATAGCTTACCTCTTCGGAAATGGCGATAGTTTCTGCTCATTCTCGAAGGTGGCTGGAAAAAAAATTCTTTTTTTCTTTCTTTCAAAAGAAACCCAAATATTTTGTCTCTCCCTCCCTTTTCCCCCAGGCAATTCCTGGAATTGCCACTAGATGGCGGAAAGAGACCGATATGGTGCTAGATCAGGGCGCCTGCAGATCTGTCTGCTGCCAAGGCAGCGGCAAGATAGCAAGCCACCTCCTGCAGACATCTGATTAATAACACGGCGGTAATTATCTTTACACAGTCCCGATTGCAGCCCTGTTGTAGTCTAGCTGTTAAATTAAACCGCACAAATAAATATGCAGGGCAAAACAGCCTCCCCTGCAGTCCCCACCCCGGTGGCTTCCAGCCTCGTTAACATATCAAAACACAAACTCAACCCTCCCACTTTCCTTCATTTTCATAACAAAAGTCCCCCCCCCTTCATCTCCCCAGCAACCCAGACTGTATTTAAATAGCTCCGGCGAAGACTGATAACGTTATTACTTTATTTCCCCCAGTCTGGCTCTGGGGAGATCTTTAATCTGTTTCCTCTGTAAACTGGATGGATGGATGGGTTTTATTAGGAAGAGGAATCACTCCGTTCTCTCCCCCCCCCCACCGCCACCAGCTGCTCTAAGCTAGTGTAGATGGGGAGGAGAAAGCCTGTCCTGTTGACTCCAGAAACTGGACATCAGTCCTGCTGTGTTGTTAGACCAGTGGAACAGCCTGATGTCTCAATGGGCTCAGGTCAAAATGAAGCACACCGAAAATCTACGCAAACAGCCCTGACCTCAGACGGATGCACTCGGAGAGGGTGAGGTCACCGGCTGGAGTTACCAACCGTAGGGCGCTGGGCACTAAGTCATCTTAGACGTTTGGGGAGGGGGGTCTCTGGAGACCATCTTGCCTCAGCTTTCAGGGTCAACAGAGTGCCTTCCATTGATTTTGCAAAATGCCTCGGGTCGTGTTGCCGAAACTCAGCCACAGGTGCCGAACGGAAATGTGGAGACAAGAGTTTGGGGTGAAGGAGGAAAAGATAGCTTTTATCCCTTTGCCAGGCGAAGGGGGCCACGGCAGGCTAATGCCTTAAAGACTGTGCCCTCCATTGGGAAGAACTGCGGAGAGTTTTACAGTAAAAAGGAGAAAAACAGGTTTTCAGATAGGAATCAGGATTGGGGCAGACATGCATTCTTCTTTTCTTTAGGGGAGTCTTAGTCATCAAAGCGGGAGTCGGTCTGATCGAGGCGGTCCTCTGGGTTACTGCCAGGTTAACGGTACTTGAGAAAAGGGCATGTGGATCAGAGGTTAGAACAAACTAGGAAAGTTCCTGAAAAACATCATGTGCTAATAATCTTTCACCCACAGGCGATTGTGCTTCAGGGTGCCTAATCTTTAGCTTATGGGTGGTTGTGTTTAGGGTGCAGTGAAGCCAGGGAGAAGAACAAGGGAGGACCCTAAGCTGTTCGGTTTTGGAGTATTCATTTTGTGAACTGAAGTTCAGCGCTTGCCATCAGCCTCTACTGCAGCTGTGGATTCGCAGCAGCCCCTGCAGAGCTTAGGGTGAAGACCAGGGGGGAGGCTCTCTGCGCTCTGAGAAAACTGGAGGAACAGGTCTTTGGGTGGTTAGATATTTTTAGGAGAAGATTTTATGAGCCCAGTTCTTGCATCTCCGCATATCTAGAAAAACACTAAAATCTGTCAATGATACTGATGCCTGTGACTAGTAGCAACCTTCGCCGGACCAACAGCAAAACTTCTGTCAAACGTGAGCCTGGCTGCATGCCCCTCCCCTCCCATTCACCTTTAGGACCTAGATCTTGATAGTCCCCCTTTCCTCTTTGGGGGTAGTGTTTCAGAGCTATCTGAAATACTGCCTCCTAGGGCTGTAGTTAGTGGACAAAACAAAGATGTTGTGAGCACAGCCACTCCCAAGGGTGGGCCAGTGAGCCCCGAGGGAATGCAGGGAAGAAACAAAGACAAAGGAGGAGCCACCGGAGCACAGCCTGGGCCCGCAGCGGAGGTGCCCATCAAAGGAGTGGTTCCAGTAAGCCCAGGCCTTTAGGTCTTCGCTTAGAAACTGGTTTCCTATAAATCTTCTTCTGTAAATCCGTTTCTCTGTAAACCTTTTGTTACCACTTCCTTCCCTTTGTTGCAAAAACTCATATATTCGCAGCCTTGCCTCCTAGGAGCAGTTTCTCAGGGCTGCCTGAGATGCCATCTCCCAGGCTTAAGTCCTAATTTCACCCCAAATAAAATTTAACTCTTAACTTTCAGGTTGTTTTTTTTTTTTTTTTCAGTTGACAATTTCCCTTTCCTTTCCTTCTTTCCTTCTTTCTTTCTTTCTCTTTCTTTTTGTCGTTTTGGGGCTGCACCTGCAGCATAGGAAGGTTCCCAGGCTAGGGGTCCAGTTGGAGCTGTAGCTGCTGGCCTTTAGTTGCTGCCACAGCCACAGCCACGCCAGATCTGAACAGCGTCTGCGACCACAGCTCACGCCAATGCAGATCCTTAACCCACTGAGCGAGGCCAGGGATCAAACCTGCGTCCTGATGGATGCTAGTCAAGATTCGTTTCCACTGAACCACTATGGGAACACCAGTTGACGATTGCTAAAAGGAGCATACGGAATACGACTTTTCTCTTAGGTATATAAGATGTTTATGTTATATGTGTATCCCTTGAGAGGGACCCAGGATCCTGCCCCAAGGCTGTGCTATTGCTCCTTGACTGCTCCTCCTTTGTCTCTGCATCCCCTCCCCTCCCTGATCAGCAACTGTCTGAACCAGTCCCCTTGGAACTCAGGGAAGGTCAGGGAGGCTGAATGAGGCCCATTTCCTAAAAACAAGAGAGATGGGCACAGAAGGGCTTTTGTGCCCAGGAGTCCCACGGGCCCTGCTCCGTTGCGGTGGGAATACATCTGAATTTTGGGGAAGGGATCCACGGCCTTCATCAGGTTCTTGAGCTGGGGGAACTGTCATCTCATTCAGTCCTTGCGATGTGCTCATTTAAGGATGAGGAGCCAAATTCCAGGAGAGAGGAGGGGGCTCTCCAGGTCCCGGGACCCCCCTGCAGGGTGGGTCGAACTCTCTGGACCCCCTGCCGCCACCATGTCTGTCTGTCCACTTGCACTTGGCCTCCTGAGCCTCAGTTTCCTCCTCAGGGGCCTCTCAGGCACGCCCACCACAACCTCATCCTCTAGTCCTGGGCCTGGGACAGGTGTTAAAAAATAAGAGTTAAGAGAAGGAGTGAAGGACAGGGATGGAGAAAAACAGGAAAGGGGTGCTTAGATCGAACAGACAGGTGGGGGCCCTAACTGAGGTGGGGGATGGGGACAAGTCCTGCCCAGTGCGGGTGGGTTAGGGGAGGGGAGGGGAAGGCCCCTGGCATTTCCAAGTCTCACCTTCAGTTTCCAGGGAGCACACAGCTGAGCCCCGAATCCTCCACGCCAGTAGATCTCTTTCTTTAATCCGCACTGGCTTGGGATGGGCTGAGAAGTCAGGACAGCCTGAGCTGAGCTGAGGCTGGGGGTGAGGGTGGAGAAAGCGGGGCGGGGTTGACCACTGGCCTCCGCTGTGGAGCAGGTGCTGGGTTCGCCCTGGCACACTGGTGAGAGATGCCAGCCATCCTCCCGTCCGTCCATCCGTCCACAGTCTGGCAGGCGCCCTGCGCCTCCCGGCTGAGCTCGGTGGAGTGGGAGGAAGCCCTGGACGTGGAGGGAGGGAGCCTGGGTGTGGTCCACGTGCTGGCAGCCCGCTTCCTTCCACTCCGGGCCCCGCCGAGGAAGTGGGTTGGACTAAGCAAGGATGGGGAGGGAGGGAGACAGTGCACCTTGAGG
>PVHT020001178.1:1180000-1248333 GCA_004024745.2 Catagonus wagneri | reverse complement strand
GAGCCGTGTCTGCAACCTACACCACAGCTCACGGCAACGCCGGATCCTTAACCCACTGAGCGAGGCCAGGGATTGAACCCGCAACCTCATGGTTCTTAGTCGGATTTGTTAACCACTGAGCCAAGATGGGAACTCTCCAGGCTGAGGTTTTAGGTGAAGCCCCAGCTTCCTCCTGATCCTGCTGGGAGCTCTGGAGTATCAGTCACACCACGGAATCTGCTCCCCTGGAGACCAGCCGGTCATTAGTTTCAGGTCCCTAGGGGTGTGCAAACCCCTATGGACTCTGGCTCCTTGTGGAGGGCGAAGTGGCTTCAGGAGCCTGAAAGTAGACTCTAAAGAAGGTTGCAGATGTGAGCCAATAGGAGCAAAGGATGCAGAAGGCGGGTGGTGGTGCCGGGGGAGGGGGGTGGTGGCTATGTGATGCACAGAATAGATAAAGGGGATCTAGGCATGGGATCTGGACTGCACCCCAGGACAGCTGGGTCTCTCCTTCTGTAATTTCAGGGCTTCTTATCTCCAGAAGAGTTGGCCAGTTCCTTCCCTGGAGGCTCAGGGTTCCTCAAAGCTCGAAATGTAGGTAAAAGGCTCAGTAGTGGCACAGCCTCCACCTTCTCTCAGTTCAGCGACTTACAGAGCTCTATGGCCCACCTTCAGTGCAGAAGGGGGTTACACCAGGGTGTGAGCACTGAGAAGTATGGCAGGGGGCGTTGCATGGAGCAGGGAGGGTACGGGCGTCCCAGTTTAAGGGTACCCAGGAGAATGCAGCCCGGCCAGTAAAGGAATACACTCCAGAAACAGGAAGCTGTGACACTGGTGAGGTGCTGCCCTCGTGTGGCTGTCCAGAGTCAGTGCAGGCACAGAGCACAAGCCTGTGCTACAGTGTCCACAGTGTCTCAGAGGGGCGATGACTACAGGGTCCTGTGGCTCAGTGGCTTAAGAACCCAGCTAGTATCCGTGAGGATGCATGTTCAATCCCTGGCCTCGCTCAGTGGGTTAGGGATCCAGCATTCTCGTGAGCTGCACTGTGGGCAGAAGATGCAGCTACCCTCTGGTGTGGCTATGGCTGTGGCATGGGCTGGCGGCTGCAGCTCCGATTCTACCTCTAGCCTGGGAACTTTCACATGCTGCAGGTGCAGCCCTAGGAAGGGGAAGGAAGGAAGGGAGGGCAGAAGCAAAGAGTAAAAAAGGGTGCTTTCTTAATATTCATGTGATGCGATTGCATCCATACGCTCAGGAAGCTTGGGTCAAGTTACAACACTCCACTGGAGGATGGGTTGGGAAGAGAGGAAAAGGGTGCAGGATCTGAGTGTTTACTGAAGCCTTGATTCTCGGAAGGCTCCAGCTGTATCTCACTGGATCTTCCCCAGGATCCTACCTTATTTTGAAGTCTATTTATAAATATAGACACCGAGGCTTAGGGAAGTGAATTAACTTCTGAAAGCCTATTCAGCTGGCAAGTGGCAGAGCTGGGACTGAAAATTAAGCTGGTCTGCTTCTTTTTCACCCGTACCTCTCCAAGCTGCCCCTCCTACTTCCACGGGACTTGACAGATCTGTCTGCTTCTGTGCCCCTAGGAAACCTTCTAATAGACCTGAAACCCGAATATTGAATGTTGTGGCTCAGGCTTTTCTTCCTTTTAACTGAGGCCTTTACCAAAATGACATTTTCCCTCTCCTCCACATTACCGTCCCCGGCTCCCTAATGCCCTGTTTATTCAATGCGGGGCACGGAGGCTGTTCTGACAGCCCTCACACCTGCAGCACGCTGTCCCCACCCCACACCCCATGTGAGAGGGCGCAGGGAGCAGAGTGGCATCAACCCGCAGCTGAAAGCAGAGGGGAACCAAGACCAGGGGCAAGGCCCCATGTGTGCTGAACCCGGTGACACCAGGACAGAAGGAGGACCCAGAATGGGTGTTGTGACAAGCCCAGGGTGCTAGCTTGCCTTCACATCTCACTCAGCCAGGTTTTCCAGTTGGCAGCTTCAGTCCAAAAAATGTTAGTGAGTGGAGTGTCCCTTGTGGCTCAGCAGTAATGAACCCAACTAGTGTCCATGAGGACACGGGCTCGATTCCTGATACAGATGCGACTCAGATATGGTGTTGCTGTGGCTGTGACTGGCAGTTGTAGCTCCAATTCGAGCCCTAACCTGGGAACTTCCAAATGCCTCGAGTGTGGGGAAAAAAAAATGTTAATGAAGACGATTATGGCTGAAACAGATCAGAGGTGACTTTAAGCTTCATTTCTTCCTTCTGTAGGAGGAAACCAAGGAGAAGGAGTCTGCATTTTATTTAAGGCAATGTGAATCTGTGATGGGGGGGTGGGTATTGATACTTGCAATTTATTCATCCAGGCTCAATTAGTCAGCACCCTCCTCAGCGCTCCACTGGGTGTCTAATAGACATCTCAAACTTGTCGTGTTCAAAGTGAGTTCTTGGCCCTTTCCCTGGTCCCCAACCGCTCACCTTGGATCCTTCTCATCCCAGGCGTTGGTGGCTGCATTCTGCCAGGTGCACAGGCCAAAGTCAGTGTTAGATTCCAGCCCTTGTCTTTGATTCCTCATCCAGCGCATCACCATCAAACCATAGCTTCAGGACCTCCAATATTTACCCTGCTCCCCCTCACTGCCCCCCCACACTTGCTTCTTCACCCGGGGTACAGCTCCGCTTTTGCAAGCCTTCCACTTACAGACTTTGCCGCCACCTGTTTGAATCCCTTTGGTGTCTAAACTTCACCCAACAGACAGAATCATCCTTTTTTATTGTCATTGTCTTTTTAGGGCCGCATCTTTGGCATATGGAGGTTCCCAGTCGAATAGGAGCTACAGTTGCCAGCCTACGCCACAGCCACAGCAACGCGGGATCCAAGCCATGTCTGCAACCTACACCACAGCTCACGGCAAAGCTGGATACCTAGCCCACCGAGCGAGGCCAGGGACCGAACCAGCAACCTCATGGTTCCTAGTTGGATTCATTTCTGGTGCACCACGATGGAAACTCCTCTGTATTTTACTGTTGATGGACATTCGCAGGTACTTGGGGTGGTTTTGTCATTGTAGCCGTTCTTGGCATGTGGAGGACTGTCTTGCTTTGCTTCACACTTTCACTTCCCCGGGGCTAATGAAGTTGAACATCCTCTTGTTGGCTGCTTGGCAATGTGGATATCTTCTTTTGTAAGTTACCCACTCAAAGCTCTTGCCCATTAAAAAGAAATAGGTTGTTTGGCTTTTTCTCCTTGATTTGTAGAAAATATTTACAGGCATGAGTCTTTAAAAGATATTTGTAGAAAATATTTACAGATATGAATCTTTAAAAATATTCTAGATATGAGTCCTTGGTTAAATATGCATTATAACTATTTCCTTCCTGACTATGTTTGCTTTTTTTACTTGCCCAATGGTGTCTTTGATGTGACCTCACTTTTTGCCCTCTTTCTCATGCACTTATTCTGTCTCAGCCACACTGTCCTTCTTGCTGCTTCTGCCATGTGCCAGGTGCGATCTGAACTTCGTGCTTTGGTGTTCCTCTTTCCTTTCTCCAGAATGTTTTCCTCCCAGACACTGGGAGCCTTTCACTCCCTTGCTTTGCCTGGGTCTCTGCTCAAATGGCATCTTCTCAGAGGACCTTCTCCAGCCACTGCAGCCTGTACCATTTCGCAAGACTTTTACCCTATCTTAGCATCTACAACCAAACATAGATGTTTATTTACTCCTTTGCTCGTGACCCCCACACTCGACTTTGTGAAAGAGGAACTGGGTCTCTTTTGTTCCCTATAAGCCCTCAGCACCTAGACGGTGCCCAGTTAGGTACCGAGTCCCTTTTGTTAGGTACACAAAAAGAGCTGTTTGATGAATGAAAAATTCAGTAATGTATCAGTCAGAATAAGTATGAGTATGGCAGAGTAACAAATAACCCCCAGTCTTGGTATTCAGAACTTGCAAAAGTTCACTGCTCACGCATGGTTTATTTCTAAGGTGAGTCAGAGAGGGTCTTATTCTAACTTATTAGCTACTCAGGGATCCAGGTGGACAACTTAGAGTCCACTTTCTCAAACACAGGCTTTGGGGTTTGCTGTGGGGAGAGAAGAGAGGGTGTAGAATACACTGACCCTTAAATTATTCCATCCAGAAGTCACACACAGCCCTTCTGCTCACCTTTCATTGTCCAAAGCGAGGCACATGGCTATGCCTAAATTCAAGAGGTTTGGGCTCAGAGAGGAGGGCTGAAGACACCAGTGAGCTCCAGTGATGTCTGCATAGTGAGTGAGAGCATGAGCGAATGAGTGAATGAAGTAACAAGTTCAGGAAATGAAAACCAATAGATGGGTCCAGGTAAGCAGGAGAGAGAAGTTGGGCAGCCAGTCCTTTACCCTTCTCTACACCTGGCTTCTAGGCTCCATCATGCAACCAATTTATCTTCCCCTGAGAAATGTCTGGGCTAAATAATGCCTTTAGCCATGTTTTGAGGAGTAAAGGACTAGCAGTGGAGATTTGCCGAGTTTTTACTGTGTTTTAGGACAACGTGCCTAGGGTTGCACGAATTACTAAAGCTGATGGGATTTGCCTCCTTTGATGGTTGGGCTAATAAGACCCGCGGAGATGACATAGATGGTCCTATGTCTTGCAGCTCTCTGGGCCAGACCATGACTCTAATAAAACAAGTGCTCTTTCTATAGCACAGCGATTTACAGACATGGTCCCAGTCTTACTCTGTGATCCCTGACCTTTCCTCTTGGATTATGGCTGGTGCCACAAGCATCCCTTCATCCCTGGACTCTGTTGGCTGCTTACTACCTCCCAGTGGTGCTCGAGTTACCCCACCTGCTGGTCAGCCTGGCCAGCTGGTTCTTCCATCAATGCTAACAGCTTGTCCGTTCCTTCCTGTTTCCTCATTTTTTCATTCAGTCAGTGACTCTTTGGGACCCACAGTGTGGCCCAGTCCTCAAATTACCACGTCTCTATGTTCATGAATCACTGAATAAAGGCATGGCGTTGGAATAAGGCATAAAACCTCACGGTGCAATTTCTTCATTTGCAAAATGAGGATAATCCCCACTCTGCCTTTCTCAGAGAAGCAGTCTGTGGATAAAATGATACCGTGACTATTAAGGCATTTTGGAAACTGGAGAGAGACATAGAAATCAATTGTTTCGTAACCATTTTTACCGACAGGAAAGAAAACTCAGAGCCTCAGTTCTTCTTAATTATGTTGCTCCTGGAGACCCCACTTACTGTTTTAGAGTCTTTCTTTTTCTTTCTTTCTTTTTTTTTGTCTTTTTGCCTTATCTAGGGCCGCACCCGCGGCATGTGGAGGTTCCCAGGCTAGGGGTCTAATTGGAGCCGTACCCGCCGGCCTTCGCCACAGCCACAGCCACGCGGAATCCGAGCCGCGTTTGCAACCTACAGCACAGCTCATGGCAACGCCGGATCCTTAACCCACTGAGCAAGGCCAGGGATCAAACCCACATCCTCATGGGGACTATGTCAGGTTCTTAACCCACTGAGCCATAAGGGGAACTCCTGTTGTAGATTCTTTATGTAAGAACACGAACAGGGCTGGGCAAGTTCTCTGTTTCTAAACGTCTTCCTTGGCTTAACTGGGTGATGAGTGTTCCTCTGGGCTCTGCAGTGGACGTTAGATGGTTGAGGGGTGAGTCTGAAGTTGGGGTTAGGAAAGACAGTAGGCCTGAGGCCCCCCAGCCTTGACCTTCTTTGAGGAGCTGCGTCTCTCGCTCCATCACCCACAGGAGACAGCCTTGGTTCCTTATCATAACCGTCACGAAATCAAGCTCCAGACATTACCTGAAGCCTTCATGCCCCACAGCGGTTTGTGCACCGGGAATGGACCTCGTGCTAAAGCCGGCACTTCCCATTTTGCTGACATCCTAGACTTGTGTTTTTATTTATTTAATTTATTTATGTATCTATTTTTTTGGCCACAGCATATGGCAGCGTGATGGGGTATCTCAGTTCCTAGACCAGGGATTGAACTTGGGTCGTGGCAGTGAGAGCACCGAATCCTAACCACTAGACCACCAGGGAACTGCTAGCTTGTGTGTTTATTGCCGTAGTTTCCTGTCAGGCAGCATTAACATTTCTTGCGCTAACAGGGGCAGTGTATTGTGACAAGCTCCTGACAGATGCGACGTGAGATCCCGAGAAGGGGCAGTTTCTTCTAATCTGCACTCGAGAACCTTGCTTGCTGGCAGCAGCCACCATGCTGCTGGGTAGGGCGCCGGGGCAAGAGAACCATTGGCGTGCTCAGCAGGGCAGAATTTATTTCGATCCCCTCTGTGACTCCTGGGCCCCGGCTTTCCAGGCTGTCCCCTGAGCGCCCCATCACCAAGTCCTCGCCTATATGCACGTGCCCCTGTCAAAGGCCTGTGGTCTCTCGTGCTTCAGTTGTGAACGGAAGGCATGAGGGCGCGTGGACTGGGTTCTTTCTCACCCCTCTGAGGGTCTGGTTTCCACTCCGGCGAACTGCACTCCTGGACCTTTCCCGTTACTTCCAGCAAGGTTTCAACGGTGGACTCACCCTACCCCCCCGCCCCAACCCCCGCCCTGCCTCCCAGGGCTGCTGGCGCCCTGGGGCTTCGGCAGTGGTGATCAACAAGGGTGCTGGCCTGGGTGACCGAGAAGGCTTGGTTTTGAACCCACTACCTGACAAGACTGCCTCTGGGTTTCTGCTGGTGCCCTGACCTCAGGGATGGAGGCCATGGGCTGCAGCTGGCATGCCTGGAGATCCCTGCTTCTGGCTCCGGTGGGCCCCTCCCTCTGATCACCGGAGAGCAGCTGGCTGACTCCTCCTTGGTGCTCTCGTGGCTGCTTTGGCAAGGCAGGAAAAGAAGGGGTCTGAGCCCCACACGTCCTGTGAGCTGACAGACCCCAGTGTTCCTTCACTGCTTCTCTGCCCCGATCTCCTGCGTCTTTGCGGGTAGAGGCTGAGCCCCCAGGCTTTCCTCTCCCTTCTTTCCTCAGCTGGGAGCCAGCTCACTTCTGCTCACGGGGACATTGCTGGTCGATCTAACCTATGCCAGCCTGTCCCTCCCTCTCTGTACCACGTGGGGGTGGAGCGGGATTTTGTACCTCTCTTGAAATCATTTGGGTGGGAGCGAGGGACCGATGGTTTTTGCTCCCATCCCAAATCTCTATGTTGAAACCTCACTTCTGTTGTGATGATATTGGAAGATGGAGCCTTCAGGAGGGGATTAGGGCCCTCATGGGGGTGGGGCCCTCATGAACGGGATCAGTGCCCTTATCGAAGAGATCCCAGAGGGCGTTCCCGTTGTGGTTCAGCAGAAATGAATCTGACTAGTATCCATGAGGATGCAGGTTAAATCCCTGGCCTTGCTCGGGGGGTCAGACACCCAGCCTCACTGTGAGCTGTTGTCCAGGTTGCAGACAATACTCAGTTCCCGAGTTGCTGTGGCTGTGGCTGTGGTGTAGGCCGGCAGCTTTAGCTCTGATTTCGACCCCTAGGCTGGGAACTTCCATATGCCGCGGGTGCGGCCCTAAAAAGCAAAAAAAAAAAAAAGTTCCCAGAGAGCTCCCTCACCTTTGCACCAGGTGAGGGCAGCTGCCTGTGAACCAAGATACAGGTCCTCACTAGATACCAAATCTGTTGATGCAGTTGGACTTCCCAGCCTCCGGAACTGTGAGAAATGACTTTCTGTTGCTCAAAACCACAGTCTATGGTGTCCTGCTGGGGCAGTCAGAACGGCCCAAGGCGGTGGGGCGGGGGCATGTACTTCAAGGGCATCTTCTTGCACTTGGGGATCACCCAGACTCCCTGCAGGTGAAGGACAGCCATCCCTCTCCCTGCTTCTCCCAGGTGCCACCCACAGCCTGCCCGGGGGCCCAGAGAGGTGTGCATGCAACACGCTCTTCCCAGGCGCAGAGGCTCCTACTGAAAGGGTAGAAGAAACTTTGAGCGCTTCTCAAAGTCTCTAGGTGGTTTCTTAAGACTTGAATCCCTTTATCACTCCCTTTGATGGTACTTTTTCACCAGCTTACTCAGTAGGATAATCAGATGATGATAGAATAATAACTATCAAATGAACTACCGTTTTCAAGCCTTTTCACCAAGCTGAGCGTGTTATAGTCACTTCCCTCTTTAATTCTGTGAGGAGGAGGAATTGCCTGCATCCTAGGAGGGAGGTGGCTACGGTGACTGGATGAGGGATCGAGATCTCCCGCCTTCTCATCCTGGAGAGGAGAGTCAGTTGGGTCCCCTTAGCTTTGGGCAGGGTCACCGCTCTTCTCCTAATTGGAGGTTAGATGCAGCCTTTTACGAGCCCGTCAAGGATGCTCTGAGTAGAAAGGAGCCGGCAGCCTTGGAGGCCCCAGGGGTCCAGATGAGGCACATCAGCTCCATCCTTATAGGGCAGTTGGGTTTCCCCTGTGTAGACAGCCAGCATCGCAGTCCGCTCAGAACGGTCCCACCTAACCATGGACTTTTAATACACCCGAAGAATAGGGAGCAGCCCAGCCAGGCTCCTCATGCTGGTAACATTATCACAATGGCACTGTCAGCCACCAAAATCCTTCGCCATCCCAGCCCTGCCCACCTTAACATCAGACCCCTACTCTGGTTGCCTCTGCTCCCTACCTATATTTTAAGCAGGAAGAAGAGGGTATTCCCCGCCCCCTCCCGTAATATCCATTTTATAAATGTTTGGTGCAAGGGCTGAGAGCTGTCAGAGCCCTAATGCATTGCATCAAATTAACATATTTTCCTGAAATGGTAATTACACCCTTTATGTGCACCTCTGAATACACTTTTTTTTTTTTTTTGAAGTGTGAATGAGGCGCTGACATCAAAGTCTCACTTTAAATCATCGTTATTAGTGCATCTGTCCAAATGATTCAAGGGAAATTGCTGGCAGAGGTTTTCAAGTTTAGAGGAATTTAAAGGTGAGCCACAGAGCCTCTTAAGAAAAGTTGGGATGCCTGGCATCTTTAGTAAACGTTCATTCCTTCGCACTTGAGAGCTATTTCCAGTCCATCAACGCCATTAAATTCAATTTCACCCCTCTTTATTGAGCACCTACTGTATGGAAATGACTTGCCTGGCTACTGATTCAGAGCCAGTTGTTGTTCCTTTCTTCTGTGAAATCAATGAAATAACATTTGGATATAGAAGACAGAGAATAATTCCGAGTGTGCGTGTTTGGGGCCAGGAAATGCAGTCACAGAAGGCATCTTCAGAAGGTGGCATTTGAGCTGGACCTCGGAGGGCGGCAAAGCTGGAATCTTGATGCCAGTAAACACATTCCAAGTTCAGAGAGAGAGATCACTATGAGTTTGGAAATGGCAAGAACCCAGCTCTCAGTGCCTGGCATCACAGGGAGGGATCAGGTACTCAGGGAGCTGTCCTCCCATCGGAGGCCCCTCAGAGGGGACACTTCAATTGCTGCATGGCTAAAACACAGAGATGGAGGTGGAGCGGTAGTTTGGCTAATGCAGAAGGCATCCTAAGCCGTTAAAGATCTGAGTCTTAAACTTGGAGAATCAAGAAGCCATTGAAGCTTTGAAGGGATGGAAGGACGTGAGCAGATTTGTTTGTGAACCATCCTTCTGGCTCTTAAGTAGATAATGGATTGAACGCAGGGTGGTGGCAGAAAGAACCAGTTAGAAGACTGTTAGGATGATCTAAGTGTAAGTGATCCAGGCCTGGACTGAGACAGTGGCCAAAGGAATGGAAACAAGAGAGTGGATGGCTTTGATGGGTGTTTAGCAGGAAGACTGGGCTGCTCTTTGTGCTCATTTGATGATGTGTATGTAACACAGGCGAAAGAGCAGTTAATCATGATTCTTGGGTTTCTGGCTTGAGCAGTCAAGCGGATGAAGGTGCTTTTAGAGGACTCGGAGAAATGGGATGGAGGGCCAGGGGCTGGAGACGGTGAACGCGATCAGGATCACCTGGGACCTAGACCCTCCAAGCCACTTTCTTTCTGTGTCTGGATAATGCCTCTGTAATTTCAACAACTTGCTTGAGTTCTTCTTGTGACACTGGCTCACAGGGACGTGCTCTTGTTCTGGACATGGACAAGTGCTGGAAGCCATATGCCCTGGAACTGGCTCCTCAGAGATGCCCCTGAACAGATAGATACAGGGATGTCCCCCAGGAATCCAAGAACAGTGACTCAAATTTGGACAGGCTTCCGAATGAGAAAGTTTTCTGCTCAAGGTCACTCTTGGGAGTTCCCGTTGTGGCTCAGTGGTTAACGAATCCGACTAGGAACCGTGAGGTTGCAGGTTCGATCCCTGGCCTTGCTCAGTGGGTCAAGGATCTGGCGTTGCCGTGAGCTGTGGTGTAGGTTGCAGACGCGGCTCGGTTCCCACGTTGCTGTGGCTGTGGCGAAGGCCGGTAGCTGCAGCTCCTGTTAGACCCCTAGCCTGGGAACCTCCATATGCCGCGGGTGCGGCCCTAGAAAAGGCAAAAAGGCAAAAAAAAAAAAAAAGATCACTCTTGGCCTCTTGCTTAATTCTAAGGATTTCCTGCCATTGTGATGCCCCAGCAGAAATTTTGTGAGTGACCTCACAGTGAAAATGTGGGTGATCCCCTAGCTTAGCTGTAACCCAGCACCTGGACTGGCTCCACCAGCTCTGTGCACACCCTTTGTACTTGTCTTCAGGGCCAGCACATCACAGTCCTTCCCAAGGTCGTACAGGTCATGCCCTGCCCAGCCCCAGGAGACCACATTCTCCTGGGAATCCAGTCTTTGCAAATCAGAGCCTCATCTTCATGCATCTTTCTTATTCAGTTTTAAAAATGTGAAAAGTTGGACCATTGCTAATAATAATATAATAAACACTAGTAAAACAACGTTTGGTTGTTTCGTGTTTGGCTTCGAAATATATATATAAACAAGATGGTTTAGATAAAGTTAAAACCCTCTTTATTCCCCCCTTCGGTCTCATTCTCCTCCCTCCAAGCCTAAAGGCAATCAGGATCCATGCATTTGGTTGATCTCCTTCCTGTTCACGGCTTTTAAATGTTTGCTGCACGTATATATGTGCATAAACATAACGTGGTATTGTTGGGTGTGTTTTTTATTTAATATAAATGCTGTCATTCCGTATGTAATGCTTTACGATTTGCTTTTTTTCCCGTTTGGTTTTGTTTTCAGGGTCTATTTTTATGCATTCGTACAGATCTAGTTGGTTTAATTTCTGCATAATATTCCATTTTAGGAATATACCGCCATTTGCATCCATTCTCCTACTGAAGGCCATTTGTGTGGTTTCCAAAATTTTGCCATTACAAACGAGTCTCCTTTTACATGTTCCATTATGTATGCTTTTACATAAGTTTCTCTAGGGTGAATTGAGTATATTAAGTGTATATGTTGAAGTGGAATTGCTGTGAATTGCTGGTTTAATGATTGTGTTCATTTTTAATGGCGTTATTGCCCAGTATTTTCTGGTGCAGAGTTGGGTGGTCAAAGAGTCAGTATCAGAATTACCCTCAAACAACATGTCATCCATCCAGAAGATTTTTTTTCTGGTACCATTTCTTTTTTATTATTTTTAAAAATGTTTATTATACTTGATTTACAATGTTCTGTCAATTTTCGCTGTACAAATCAAAATGACCCAGTCATACATATATACACATTCTTTTTTTCACATTATCCTCCATCACGATCCATCACAAGTGATTAGATATAGTTCCCCATGCTATACAGCAGGATCTCATTGCTTATCCACTCCAAATGCAATAGTTTGCATCTACTAACTCCAAACTCCCAGTCCATCCCACTCCCTCCCTCTCCGCCTCGGCAACCACAGGTCTATTCTCCAGGTCCATTAGTTTGTTTCTTTTCTGTAGATAGGTTCATTTGTGCCATATATCAGATTCCAGATATAAGTTATATGGTGCTTGTCTTTCTCTTTCTGACTTACTTCACTTAGTAGGAGAGTCTCTAGTTCCATCCATGTTGCTGCAAATGGCACTATTTTGTTCTTTTTAATGGCTGAGTAGTATTCCATTCTGTATATATACCACATCCTAACCCATCTGTCAGTGGATATTTTGGTTGTTCCCACGTCTTGGCTATTGTGACTAATGCTGCAGTGAACCTAGGGGTGCATGCATCTTTTTCAGTGAAAGCTTTGCCCAGATATATGCCCAGGAGTGGGATTGCTGGGTCATATGGTAGTTCTATATTTAGTTTTATGAGGTACTTCCATACTGTTTTCCATAGCGGTTGTACCAATTTACGTTCCCACCACCTTTTCTCCACACCCAGAAAATTTTATACACTTTCCCACCAGCCACTTTTCCTTGCCAAGGAAGCATGGACTCCCAGTAAAAACCACTGCTTTAGTGAGATGCACGCCTAGAAGGGGACGTGTCACAGGTTCAGGTATATTGAAAGAGACAAGGGACTGAATGAAAACGATGACTTTAAGATCACAGAGCGTAGCCAGTTGACTTTGATGTCTTCACCCCAGTTACCAAATCCCTCCAGGTCTTGTTCTCAGCAGAAACGCGATCCAGATCCCAAAGGATTACAACGGACACATGTATTAACTGCTTTGTTACTGAAAACCCCCAGGCTGGCTTCAGGCTAGGGTGGCCCTAAAGTGGCTCTGATCCTCTAAGAGGCACAGGCACCAGACTGTGAATAACCAAATCATTCTGGAGCAGTTGTAGCCTGTGTATCGGGACCGTGTTTGTTTGGGCTGAACAGCAATGAGGGGACAGAAAAGGGAGTGTGACATGAGGCCACCGCTGGGGGAGTGGAAGAGGCAGATTGAGGTTACAGTAGACAGCTGTCCTGGGTTACAATGTCCCCCCAAATCCATATCTACATGGAACCTGTGAGTGGGATCTCATTTAGAAATAGGGCCCAGGGAGTTCCCGTCATGGCTCAGTGGTTAACAAATCCGACTAGGAACTATGAGGTTGCAGGTTCGATCCCTGGCCCCGCTCAGTGAGTTAAGGATCTGGCATTGCCATGAGCCATGCTGTAGTTTGCAGACGCGGCTCGGATCCCACGTTGCTGTGGCCGTGGTGTAGGCCAGTGGCTGCAGCTCAGATTAGACCCCTAGCCTGAGAACCTCCATATGCCGCAGGTGCGGCCCTAGAAAAAGACCAAAAAAAAAAAAAATATATATATATATATATATAAATAGAGTCCAAACGACCCTATCTTAATGAGACACCATCACATTAAGTTGAACTCCTTCTGGATTAAGGCGTATCTGAAAGCAGCCTGACCGGTGTCTGGTAAGAAGAGGGACGTTGGGACATAGAGACACAGACACACAGAGAGAGAACACCTTCCCTCCCACCGAAGCCGTAAATCACTCTTCTAGGAAGCCTCCTCTGCACCTTTCACTTAGGCCTCTTCATGGTTTTAGCAGCAAAAATAAAATTACTCTCTTCTACTATCACTGATTTTATCGTCCTGAAGTCAGCTGTATGCATGTGCGTTTTTGTGACTTCTCCCATCTGTATGGCACTTTTTGAAATTTGGTATTTAACTAATACTATGCCAGTCTGGGATACAAACTGAAAACAAAGCAAAGAGAATGACGGGGACACACAGGGAGCGTGCCGTGTGAGGATGCAGGAGGGGCTGGACATAAGCGGTGGCAAGCCAGAGAGCGCACAGGGATGCTGGCAACCACCGGGAAGAGCTGGGGAGAGGCAAAGAAGCCATCCTCTCTGAAGCCTTCCGAGAGAGCGTGGTGCTGCTGACACCTTGACTTTGGACCCAGAGCCGTCAGAACTGTGAGAGGATACGGTTTTTTGCAGTCCAGGTTACCCGGTCTGTGATGAGCAGCCCGAGGAAACCAAGAGAGCAGCTTTCAAGATGCCTCAAGGACCAGCCTCCTGGTATTCGCACCTTCGTGTGACGCCGCCTCCTCTTCTGCAGACAGGACCTGGGAACCTGTCCCAGCACACATGACGAACTGTCGCTTCCAAAATTAGGTTAGGGAAGACTGAATGCCATCTCACGTGCTCTGTCTTGCCCTCTCACTTGCTCTGATAAATCCCGTTGTCACATCAGAAGCTGCTTTTTTGGAAAGGTCCGCGTGGCAAGGGACCAAGGAAGTTTCCAGCCCATGGAGAACAGAATCCTGCCAACAGCCAAGCGAGCCAGCGTGGAAACAGAGTCCCTCCCTGTTTGAGTCCCTGCACCTTGATGGCATCCCGAGAGACCCAGAGGCGGAAGGACAGGGACACCGCGCCTGGATTCTTCACCCGCAGAAACTAGGGACCGATAAGCTGAGTTTGTTGCCTTAAGCTCCCGAGTCTTGGGGTAATTTGTTACGCAGCAGTGAGTAACTAACAGACGTGACAAGTAACAGATCAAGGTAGGTCCTCGGGAACAAAATCCGAGAAGAGCCTGAGCTGGGGCTCCTCGGGGTTCAGAGTGTGCGGTGTGCCGCAGGGTTCCTAGAGGGGTGGGCAGACATCCACACCCTACATCACGCACGTAGTTCTGTTGCCAGCCTAGGAGGCTGCCTCTCAAAACGAAGAGTTAGGGAGTCGTCGTTGGAAACCTAGTGCTTTGGCAGAACCTCCCTGAAGGAAGCTAAGGAACTGTATCTCTACAGACTGTTTCAGATGCACTCGGGAGCTTCCGCCAAAGTGATCCTTTATTTACCGCTAGGACCTCCCTTCCGCATCCGGGGTTGTGTGGAAGGAAGTGTAGAGGAAAGGGCAAAGGCGACTGGGTTAGGATTCAGGAGTCCTCACTTGTGCAATTGGCTGTCACTCACCACCCAAGGGACCTTGGGGTTTTAGAAAGGTTGCAGGATGATTTCCTTGTTCGGAAGTCAAAATGAAGAGGAGGTTCCTACGCCCAGAGCACGGGGTGACAGGAGCTGGAGAAAACAATAATGAGCGTCGACGTTCCTCCTGCCGCCCTGAGACCCGGTGTGGCTGAGAGGGGAGGGCCCTGCGGCCGGGGCCGGGTTCTAACTCTGTTCATGCACTGGGAGGGGGAGGGGTGTAATGGAGGCTCATGGGTCCCTGAAAAGTACTGGGAGAGAGAGGGAGACATTCCAGCACCTATAGCAGCCCATCACAGACCAGCCTGGGTGGCTTATCCTGCCAGGTGGTTCTGAAGACAGAATGCCAGGCTCCTGGGTGCATCACACTGTTTCCGAGAGCCCGGGTGGGGCTGCAGGGGCTTCGATGGCACACACGCCCCACGGAGCTTGAACACTGTGTTATCAGAAGTCAGGGATGCCCCCACAGTCCAAGCCAGCACTGTGCCTGAATTCAAACTAGTACATTCTAACGAAGTGGCATCATCTTGTTTATAACCCAAGGCCCATAGCTTTCAATTAATTTGGAGGACAATTTGGTGGCCCAGGACATTTTGGTGACGTGATCGCTTTTGCTAGAAGGATCCAAGTTGTGCAAGCAGGATTTCCTCAGGCAGCCCTACCACTGTGCTTGGATATGCCCTAACCTTTCTTTTGCCTCCCTTTCCATATTTTTAAAATCAGGAGGTAGTTTATATAATCCTTAAAGGTCTCTTTGGCACTCGCATGTAATCATTCCTTATATAATAACCAGAAGGACTAGAAAAGAAGTAGATGCAAGTGAGCATTCGTGGGGCTCATCCTTCAGGACTCAGGCATCACCTCCTCTGGGAAGGCCTCCATGACCGCACCAGATGGCAGAACTGATTGAAGTGCCCCTCTTGTGAACAAGCAGGCATCCATCTATCCAGCGTAATTTACATAGTGATGGTTGATATATGGATCTGTTTCCTTCACTCTCTGGTCTGCCCTTGTGGCAGAGACTGGCTTGTGTCTCATTCTTCTTTGTGTGCTCAGGAGCTAACAGAGAAACCGGCACATGATAGATGTCCAGTAACTATTTGCTGAATTAATGGGTGGCGAGATGGATGAATGAATAAATGGCTCCCCTACCCATGATGAGAATCCAGCTTATCAAGGACACAGCCTGGGAAGTTGTGTCTCTCTCTTGACACATGGCATGTGGGTGACAGTGGTGTAATATGGTGAGGGAAGGGCATTACGTGGTATAGAAAGTCAGATCTCAGGATCATTGCAGACCCATGAAGTCGGGTAGAAGCTCATCTTCTTTCTGCTCTCACACTCTATGGAGCTTGGAGGCAGAGATAATTAATTCATGGCATATGTGGAGACAGATGTTAGGGAAGTGGGACAAAGATAACAAGGTCAATACAAAAAGAAAGAAAGGGATATGAATACTGCAGTGATGGAGCGGGTAGCCCTAGAAAGTCATGAATACTTATGTAACTAAAAATGCCCAAGCAGAAGGTCAGACTCAGACATAAAGTAATAGATGTTTAGAAGACTAAGAGTTTGTCCAAGGGCACAAATTAAGTGACCTGAACTTAGACGACCTCTTTGCATATTAAAGACTTTACCTGATGCAAAGGATATTGCAAAGGAATCTCTTAACTGGGAATCTTTGATTCTAAGCCATTGTTCAGACCAGAAGGTGAGACTTGAACACAACAAGGGGTGGATAGGGCAGGAATTAGGGGTGGTGGGGGGGGTGGTGTCTCTGATACTGCCACAGAGTAGCAGATATCAGAGTAGTAAATATAGGGGTGTGGAGATAAGTACTCATCTGTTAGGACCCAAGGTGTGACAGAAAATGCTAATTTGGGTTTTGAATTGCAGCTCTATCACTTACTAGCTCTGTGCCTTTGCCTGGATGTATGACACATCTTTCTCAGTCTCGGTTTCTTTATCCATGCAGTGATAGAAACAACACCTTCTATACAGAATTGTTGTAAAGATGTTAAAGGACATGTTTGTGGAAGCACCTAGCAGGGGGTCTAGATTCTGCTTATAGGGCTGGAGCAATCAGGTGAGATGCCTCATCCACAGAATTGCTCCAACATAGGATCTTTTAAAGGAGGTTTAAAGGAGGGGATGGTTTGTGCAAAATGGTAGGGAGCGAGAGTGCAGCATGGCAGATGGGGCTTTCTTTGCTCTACAATCAATAGGGAACAGAGGCAGTAACCACCTACCTGCAATCGGAAAGTTTTGACACCAATTCAGACAAGAAAAGAGGTTTTGGCTTCAGAACTAGAAGAGAAGAGGAAGGGAGAAGGTAGGTTCTTAAAAAATGTGGATGACAGACCTCAGGTGTTTTCCTGTTGCTCTAACCCAAGGCTCCACTACCATGAGTGTTTAAAAAAAGGCATGTCCTCCTGAAGACAAAGACTAGGAAAGGAGAAAAGAAAACAGAGAAACCTCAATAGAACTTTGAATGCTAGAAAGCAGATGGACGCATAAAATTTAACTTTGCACAGCTGAAATAAAATGCCCATAAGGTTCTTGGGCAGGGAATCAAGAAGTCAACTTAGTTTTCTTCTGGAACCCTGCAAATACTGCAGACATTAATGGCATAGGTGCCTTTAAGCACAGAGCTAAGTTTGGGTTTGAAAAGCAAACAATTGGTTGAAAGTCTGTAAAAGAAGAATTGAGACCACCTAGATTCCTTACTCTACCCTAGGCAACCAGACAACTCTCTTCCCCCACCAAGCAGGAGACTGGAGGGTTTTCTCTTTGGAAAACTGGTGTGCCAGAGGACATTAGAACTCAAGAATATCATGCACAGCTTGGGTAGAGAGTGAGGTGCTGATTGTTGTACTGGAAACTGGGAATTAGGGAATAGAAAACCTCTAGTCCTTTGAATAGAGACTTATAGGATCGAGAAGTGGACCTCAAGAGAGAAGAGTCTTATGGATATTGAGGCTCTCTTTGCAAAACGACTTGGTATGTTCAGAAGCATCCTAATGGGAGCCCAGCACGGAGTAAGAACAGCCTATGCACACAAAGAGAATAAATGTAAAAGGATGCCAGACATTTGAAACATCTGGACAACAGACCAGTAGAATAAAAGGACTTGAAGAAAACAACCTTCTAGCGTATATCCTGAGAGATGGAAAAAACAATGCTGATGGTCTTTGAAAAAAAATTCTTTTAAAATAACAAATAGAATTTACCTCGAAAATTAAAATTATGGGAGCCAAAATCCAAAGTTTGAGAGAATGTACAAAATACGTATTTGAAAAAAATTCCAGGCCGTGGAATAAAAAGACAAAATGATGGGAAAGAGTAGGAAACAAATTAAGAACCTTATGAAATTAGTCCAGAAAGTTTAAAATCTGAGAAAATTTCCAGATAGTGAAGAAATTGGGCTAGAGAAAAGGATTCAAAACTTGTAAGAGAAATCTTTCCATAATGGAAGGGTTTCCAGATTTAAAAGGCTCACTTTATGCTCAGAACAATGAAAAAAAAAAAACTCATTATAAGATTTCAGAGTAACGGGAGTAAAATGAAGAATTTAAAGACTCCCAGAACAAAAAAACAAGATCACATTCACAATTTTAGAAATGAGATTTGCATTAAAACTCTCAATGACAATATCCGAAACCAGAAGATAGTTCCCTACTGTAGGGAAATTCCTTCAAAACCCTTAGGGAAAATGATTCTCCTAGATCACTGTACATAGTCAAGATACAGTTATACAATAGAATTTTCATGATGTGCACCCTTTCTCCAGAAGCTACTAGAATATTAATAATTCATTTCGATGAGGCACAATGAAGAAGGAGAAAGACAGAGAATCCAGGAGGCCAGGTTCCAACAGGAAACAGGAAAAAGAATTTCAAAGAGGGCAACAAAGGGGTGGATCTAGAAAGCGACCGATTCTGAGTGATCGGGAAGATGGGGGAGACCTAGGTGGGGTGTTTCCAAGGTGGGAGATGGGGGAATAAAATCACAGATTAGCTCATGCATTGAAATGTATGTGTCAAGAGACACGTTCTAGATCTGGCAGAGTTTGGGGGTGCAGCTGTAGTGATATGTGCATAAATGGAGTTGGACAAGTAAAAACTTGAAGCAATTATTAACTACAGGAGAAACAATAGTTGTTCAAGAAGGGAAATGTAAATATAGCATACCACATAGAACAGTGACGAATACAATTTATATCAATGTCAACAATAAACATGAACTCTAGAGTTATCAAAAGGTTGTATAATAATTGTTTTGGAAGTTGACAGCGTGATGAGGAGAAGTGTGTGTACGCCCATGTAGGTATGTATAGGTGCATATGTTTAGGAGGTATGAAAAACTTAAATCCCTATTAAAACAATAGAAATTCAACAGATAATATATAAAAAATGTATATGTACCCTGCTTGGTAAGATGGGGGAAATTTCCAGAAGAATTTCCTATGAAATTTAAACCATTTGCCTCTAGGTAACAAAGCTTTGGGGTTTTGGAGGGATGGAGGACCGCTGTTTTCCATTTTAAGTCTCGAGCGTTGTGTTAGTTTTCTGTGGCTGCCATGGTAATGAACACAAACTGGGTGGCTTCAAACGACAGCAATTAGTTCTCCTGGAGTTCTGGAGATTAGAAGTCTGAAATGAGTTTCCCGGAATAAGGGCGTCAGCAGGACTGTGCTCCTTGCAGAGGTTCTAGGGGAGAATCTTTCCCAGCTTCTGGTAACTCCTGGAATTCTTTGGTCTTGTGGCTTCATCACTCCAGTCTTTAAAGCCAGCATCTTCAGATCTGTCTCTGTTCTACCGTCGCATAGCCTTCTCTCAGTGTATAAAATCTTCCTCCACTTTCCTCTTATGAGGATATGTGTGACTGCACTTAGGGCCTACCTGGGTAAGTTGGGATAATCTTTTTAATGCAAGATCCTTGATCACATTTACAAAGACTCTTTTTCCAAATAAGGTAACATCCTCAGGTTTTGGAGATGAGGATATGGATATGTTTGGGGTCATTGTTTAGGCTACCACAAACATTTAAAAAATTTAATACATTTATATGTGATGCATACGTACATACATAAACACATAAAATAATATATATATTTTTTACTGTGGTCATCACTGGAATGTTACAGCTGACTTTCCACTCCTCATCATTTATCTCTATAGCAGTTCTTGAATAATAGATACATAATACTCATGTAAAATGTTAATATGTGAGAAAAAAAAAGTCAAGGAGAAAGATTTCATGCTTTGGCTGATGTACATTTGAGACCCACTAGTTCCAAGTCTTTCGTTTCGAATATAAACACCAGGCACGTCTCCAATTAGATGACACCAACATTTATGTTGTTTCCTGGAAGACATATGTGTGTTGCAAATATGCAGCTACCAGAAGCCAAAAGCTCAGGGGCTGGAGAGAGGTTTTGCAGGGTTCCACGGCAACAAGGAATGCTGTTCAACCCAAACTCCAGAACCATTTACTCTCAAGCATGCAGCATATCTGCTTCTTACCTTCTGGCTTTTTTTGTTTTTCTCAGATTCCTGGATATTACTATACCCTAGATTAGGACATAATAGTTAAAAGGGACCTTAAAGACCACTGGGTCCATCCCCAATTGATACAGCTTAGGGAATCCGAAAGGATCAGACAGGTGATGATGATTCCCAAGGCAGCTGAGGCGAGACTTGACCCCGGAGCTCCTGACCCCTGATATCTAGGGCATCTTACACTATTCTTTAGTCCACAGATCTCTGCCCCTCAGTTCTCTATAATTTGGGAAATCCTGACAGCAGCGGTTTTGAGAAGCAGGAAAAACAGGGTGATTTAAACTCAGAGGAAAATGAAAAATGAATTGGAGAGTTGGTGGTACCAAAACCTCATTCTGAATGAGTCATCGAGTGTTGTCAAAGGAAAACTCTGAGCCAGAGACAGTCATGGGTTAAACAGTGCATAGGAGGAGCGTGGCCTGGGCCCCCCTCGCTGTGTGTGTGGAAGGTGGGGGCAGGAAGAAGCCAGTGTTGCCATCAGGTGCACCTGCTGGCTGAATCTAGGAGCAGAATGTGGGAGCTCATGCCAGCGAGCCAGGGGCAGGCTTAAGGTCCCAATTGCTCTCACTGGAATGTACCTTCCGCTGACCGAAGACTTCCTAGGAGTCCCCATTTCAATGAATCAAAATTAATTAAATCTGACATTTTGCCACAATACAAATATGGCTCCCTTCTCTCAACCTCAGCTCTTAGCACTACCCAGCCCACTCCATCCTAACCGCCCCCCACTCTGTTTTAGACACCCTGGCAGTCTTTCCATCCCTCAAGAATACCAAGGCCATTCCTTACCCAGGGGCTTTGAACTTGCTATTCCTTCTGCCTGGAACATTCTTTTCCCAGATCCTTTTTATTCCTGGCTCCCATTTATTTATTTATTTATTTATTTATTTATTTAAGTATTGTTGATCTACAGCGTTGTGCCAATTTATGTTGTATAGCATAGTGACCCAATATTTATATGTATTATTTTCCTCATACTACCCTCTATCATGTTTTATCCCAAGAGATTGGCTGTAGTTCCCTATGCTGGACAGTAGGACCCCATTGCTTACCCATTCTAAATGTAATAGCTTGCATCTACCAACCCTGAACTCCCCGTCCATCCCACTCCCTCCCTCCATCCTTTTGGTAACCACAAGTCTGTTCTCTATGTCTATGAGTCTGTTAACATTTTGTATATAAGTTCACTTGTGCCGTATTTTACTTTGTCTTTCTCTTTCTGACTTACTTCACATAGTATGATCATCTCTAGTTGCATCCATGTTGCTGCAAGTGCCATTATTTTGTTCTTCTTTATGGCTGAGTAGTGTTCCACTGTATATATGTACCACATCTTCTTAATCTACTCACATGTCAATGGACATTTAGGTTGTTTCCATGTCCTGGCCATTGTCAACAGTGCTGCAATGACCGTAGGGGTGCATGTATCTTTTTGGTCATCCCTCTTCTTAACCAACACAGAAAGGCCCTCCCAGGGCACTCAATCAAAATCGACCCCTTCCTTGTCCTGGTCACAGTTCACAACCCTGTTTATTTTGTTCACGGCACTTAATCACCATCTGCTATTATTTGGTTAGTTTTCTTTTTTTCCTGTTAAACTATAAGCTCCATGAGAGCAGAAACTTCATTCTCCTCATGCTCCCAAATCCTAGAGCATCGCATAGCACAGAGTGGGTGCTGAGTAAATATTTGTTGACTGCATCAATTACTAAGTCTCCTCCATTCATTTCCAGGGTAGGCAGCGTTTGACACTTGCACTGCTAACAACAGCCCCTGAGTGGCTGAATCAATGCAGTTGCTGGAGTGTCTCTAAAAAGTCGATCACAGTCATAAGAAATTGTGTGGGTTGGTCCCAGCTATCCAGTTCCCAGCCCCGCTGGGTCTCTGGGATTTCTGTGCTGTCCTGTCGAGGTCACTTGCTCACGGGCATCTCTCTGATTCCTCCCTCAGGACAAGGGTCCTCTCCTTTGGACAGAGGACCGGTGTGTACTGGCTCTTTACCGAAGATGAAGGGCCTCCTCTGGCTCTGCTTCTTTAATGGGTCACCCAGATTTCAAGTTCTAGTGGACTATCCTGGTTGGGAATTAAGAAATGCAGTTAAAAAAAAAAAAAACCCGGTCTCCCTGCACAAGAATCCTCCTCTTGCCTTGGAACCTTGTTCTTCTGTATGTTTTATGGTTAAATCAGTGCCCTGTCACCCCCCTGCCTGGAGGTAGGAGCTAGCCGTGGCTGAATACCTATGTATCTCAGACATATATGAGGTGCTTTAATAACATTAAATTACTTGATCCTCACAACAGTTCGAAAAGGTGGACGTCACCATTTGATAGATGAGGAAACTGAGGTAGCTGCCCAAGTTATCAAGCCAGTATATTTTATTTTATTTTATTTTATTTTTTTGTCTTTTTGCCTTTTTTATGTAGAGCCGCACCCACGGCATATGGAGGTTCCCAGGCTAGGGGTCTAACAGCCACAGCAACACGGGATCCGAGCCGCGTCTGCAACCTACACCACAGCTCACGGCAACGCCGGATCTTTAACCCACTGAGCAAGGCCAGGGATCGAACCCGCAACCTCATGGTTCTTAGTCGGATTCGTTAACCACTGAGCCACGAGGGGAACTCCAAGGTAGTATATTTTAGAGCCAAGTCGTGAACTCACATCTTCCTGATTCTGAAAACCAGAACACTTTCCGTGGTGCCATGTTGGAATGAAATGAGAGGAAGGCACTGCCACCTTCCAGAATAAGCCCTGTTCTTCACCAGGCCAACAGGAACACCCTGCCCAGATGGCCCAGCCGAGCTCAACCCCAGCTCCGCTGCATACAGAGCTCCAGCTGTTGCTTAGACTAATTGGCTACTGGGTCAGGAGTATTGGCAGTGAATGCACACATCCAATGACAGTCCTTAGATGAACACAGACTGATGTGGGGAGGCAGGCTGGACTGTTCCTAGGGAGAGAACATTGATGGAAGATGGCTGATGGCCATCTTAATCCAAAGGCTTTCTAGCCAGTTAAGAGACTTGCAAATACTTCGCTCTGACAATCTCTTCATGATCAAGTTGGTTCAAACCTGTTAGCTGGAGTAGGGCTGCAAAGAGTGTATCAGCATAGAGTGATGGCTGACCTGCCGAGGGGGGAGTCTACACTGTGTCTAAGTGCTCAGACTCCACATTGAACCCATTTCTAACCACGATAGACACCAGGACCAACATCTTGCTCTTCAGCTTATAGTTCTGGAAATGGATCCAGACCTACTTCCTTTTTCTCGAGGGGAGTGAATTGGGCTGAGCACTGTGATAAGAAAAATAAAAAAAAAGAGTTTCTCCTTCATCTTTGCATCCTATAGAAGGCAATCGTTTCCTTATTTGTTAGCTGTTTAGTTATTAATTTATTGGCTACATTCAGGGTGGGGGGTGCTGTAAACAGAATGATTCAAGGCTTGGCCAATCAGATACTTTATGCAGAATTTAAATAGTGAGCAGAGAGACAAGAGTCAGAGTGGAATTCCCTTTCACTCCAGCGTGAGGAGTCCTTACACCCCACACTCTCAGGGCACCCCTGGCTCTCCATCTGAGCCTTAGGTGCTCCATTTGAGGAATCCCAGGTTCTGTGCCGTCCCCTGATACGTTGTGATTGTATCTGAATAAATGAGTTCTAAAGCCAGAACAGACTGACCTCTTTGAGGCCTGGAGGCTCCACGCTATGAGGTCAGTGACTTGATTCCCCCCCTCTCTCCGGCATCTGCTTTTTAAAAATCATTATTACGGAGTAATTTATTTTAAAGCAAGCCTTAAAATGAATGCTGCCAAACTCTACTCTTCATAGTAGTCTTATCAACTCCAGGGGTCAAGGGGAATTTAACACAAAAAAGAAGAGAACATCAAAACTATTTATGAACACTATTAGAAGCTGAAACTCCCATATGTTGTTTTTATTTCTGTTCCGTGATGATTTATTCCAGAATGTAGCATATAGTTCCCTGTGTTACATATATATATATATATATATATATATATATAGTGGTTTGCATATGTTAATATCAACTTCCTAATTTATCCCTCCTCTAACCCCTTCCCCCTTTGGTAATCAATTTGTTTCTAGGTCTATGAGTCTGTTTCTGTTTTGTAAGTAAGTTCATTTGTATCATATTTTAGATTGCATGTTTAAGTGCTATCATATGATATTTGCCTTTCTCTTTCTGACTTAATTCATTTAGGATGATGATCTCTAGGTCCATCCATGTTACTGCAAAAGGCATTATTTCATTCTTTTTTATGACCGAGTAGTATTCCATTGTATGTATGTATCACAGTTTCTTTATCCATTCATCTGCCAATGGACATTGTTGTTGCATCCATGTCTTGGCTATTGTTTTTAGTGCTGTGGTGAACATTGGGCTGCAGGTATCTTTTGACTTGGAGTAAAACTCCCATGTGTTGATGCTTTTGTATTTATGAAGGAAGATGACTTGCAATCTAGAATTTTTACCAAAGCAAGACTTGATCAAGTATACAGGTAAACTGAAGTTGTTCGCATGTGTCCAAGGGCTCAAATCCTTCACATGCATTCTTTCTTAGAAAGCATCCCTGTGCTGGGGGTGGGGGATAATCTGGGAACGATGAGAGCATGGAGTCCAGAGAAAAGGGAGCTCAACAGACAGAAGTGGCAAAAGGTGTTCCCAAGGAAATAGCAAGCATAAGTCCCAGAATGTGAACTGGGCAGCATTCTTGACCCAGTTAGAATATAGGATGCTCCAGAAATGAGGTCCCCAGTTTAAATATTGCTACTGCTATTACTACTGCTACAGTCGATAGGCAGTAGGTTATCATATGAAAAGTGAATTTAAGAATGCTGAAGAGGTATTGGGATATAATCAGATGCTTATATCAAAATCAAGCATTTAAAATTTATTTGGAGTTTATGTATTTATTCATTTAATGTACAATATTATATGTTACAGGTGTACAGTTTAGCGATTCACAATTTTTAAAGGTTGTTCTCCATTTATAGTTACTGTAAAATATTGGCTATATTCCCTGTGTTGTACCGTGTATCCTTGTAGCTTATTTTATGTGTAATAGTTTGTCATCTTCACTAGTTGGTTGTATTTTTTAGATTCCACTTATAAGTGATAACACACAGTGTTTGTCCTTCTCTGACTTATTTCTCCTAACATAATTAGCCTCTAGGTCCTTTCATGTTGTTGCAAATGGCAACATTTCATTCATTTTTATGGCTGACCAGTATTTCATTGTGTGTAGGTTATGTGTGCGTGTGTGTATATATATGTATACATATATATATATATCACACATCTTCTTTATCTATTCATCTCTTGACAGACACATAGGTTGCTTCCATATCTTGGCAACTGTAAATCATGCTGCTATGAACTGAGCATTTTTTTTTAAAGGCAATTAGTTATTACCTCCCCAAAACAAGATCATATGAGAAAGAAAATGAATCACAATAAACAGTATTAGCAATGAACAGTATTTATATAGCTATAATAATGTAGAAGCATTATCAGCAGTGAACAATATTTGCATGGCTAAATAATGCAGGGGTTCCCACCATGGGATGACAGCATCAACGGTGTCTCTCCAGTGCCAGGATGCAAGTTTGATCCCCAGCCCGGCACAGTGGGTTAAAGGATCTGGCATTGCTGCAGCTTCTGCACAGGTCACAGCTGTGGCTCAGATCTGATCCCTGGCCCGGGAACGCCATATGCTGCAGGGTGTCTCCTCTCCCCCCCCAACCCCCCAAAAAAAGGAAAAAAGAAGAAAAGAAAGAATGTAAACACTGTCTTCGTTTAATACAAAATTGAGATAAAACGATATTGGGAAATGGGAGAAGGCCAGAGGGACCTCTGAAGGCCAGAGGTGTGAGCTCCATACTTAAATATTTCTCGCTCACAGCAGGAAGTTCCTATCTAGGAGTTCCCATTGTGGCACAGCAGAAACGAATCCGACTGGGAACCATGAGGTTGCGGGTTCAATCCCTGGCCTCACTCAGTGGGTTAAGGATCTGGCGTTGCCGTGAGCTGTGGTGTAGGTCACAGATGCGGCTCAGATCTGGCGTTGCTGTGGCTGTGGCTGTGGTGTAGGCTGGCAGCTGCAGCTCTGATTCCACCCCTAGCCTGGGAACCTCCATATGCCACGGGTGTGGCCCTAAAAAGACAAAAAATAAAATAAAATTAAAGAAATTTCCTGTCTAACTCAGAACATCCAGAAAGATCTATATAACATATGATTTAAAAATTTGGAGGTAACTCCAGAAGAAGCAGCTAGAAATGCTGAAATAAGTTGTTATGGGGTAGGGCAGCTGAGGGGTGGGGGAAGAATGTGCAAGCAGCTAATGTATTTATTATAAGCCGTTTAGTAGTTTTTAATTTTTTTTTAATGTATGCATGTACCACTGTGGAAAGATTGCTTTTAAAAATAGTCATGAAATAATATAAATAATTTACATATTTTTAAAGAAGCTTTAGTTCTTAATGAGATAAGCTCTGAGAAGTCTGGCAAGCTGAGCTATACAGAAGGACTCATTTCCTGAGGTTTCCCAGGAGTAGTGTTTTCACTGGACAATTAAGCAGATGAAAAGTTTTGCTTGTTTTTGCTTCAGATGTATTTTATATAAACACACACACACTATATATTGCCTTACAAATAAAGTTAAAGACAAATGTCCCCCATTTCAGTCCCTAATACACTCCTTCCCCCAAAGCAATTAGGATCATAAATATGATGTCATTCTTTCTGCTTTACGCTTTTTTTTAATGTACATTTTTTTACTAAGCAATTGGAATTATAAATGTAATGTCATTCTTTCCAGTCTCTGCTTTTTTAAGTGTATTTTTACCACACATAACAACGTATCTGTCAAAATACATTTGTTTCTCATGTTTTGAAATTTTCACATCAATGCTACCATAACACAAGCATTATTCTGCCACTTGCTTTATTCATCCAATATGTTGAGACCCATCCGTGCTGATGCATGGAGCTAGTTTGTTCATTTTAATCTGTCGTATGATTACACCAGAATTTATTTTCCTTCCATCTTGTTCATGCTTACAACTGCAACAGTATGGCAGTGCATCTCCTTATACAAGCTTCCTGCTAAACCCGAGCATGAGTTTCTTCGGGATCTGTCCTTTGAACAGCGTGGCTGGGTCACAAGGTTTGCAGCGCATCTTGCACTTTACTAGCTCACTGGGTCAGCATTGTTTTGAAACACAGTTAAATAGCCACACACTCAAGCTTCTGGGTGACTGGCTCCTACAGGCTGGGCCCCGGCTGCGGGGGTGGAGGGCATATCTGAACTACCATCTGTGTCACTGTCACAACAGTGCTGGAGTCCCTGTCCTCAGAGATGCTACTTTAAGATCAGACCAGAGATGTGTTTATTCATGTTCTTTCTAACAAGCTGGTACCTGGCATTTAAAGGGCTGCTGAGGTTCTTTCCCCTTTTAGACATAGGAGGGGAAAGTGCTACTTAGCATTCTACTGAGATGACGGAGTGAGGGGGACTATGTAATCCGGACAAAGAATGGGTAGGACATGGGTGGTCACAGTCTTCCCTTTATTCAGTAGGTCCTTATTTACTGAGGATGTGTCAGACACGGACCTAGACACTGGGGTGGAAAATACCGTAAGAAAGGGATGGTTCTCTTCTGGCTGCACATGGAACGTGTGATTTGGGAAGACTGCTCCAGCTATATTCTTTTCCAAAGAAACAACCCCTGGGAGTTCCCTGGTGGCTTGGTGGGTTAAGGACCTGGCATTGTCACTGCAGTGGCTTGGGTCACCGCTGTGGCCTGGGTTTGAGCCCTGGCCTGGGAACCTCCACGTGCTGCAGGCGTGGCCACAAAAACAAAGAACATAAAACAAAGAAACAGCCCCTAACCTGGGGCAAGGAGCCTCCTTCTAAACCATTGTATTAACTTCCCTAGCCTCTCATCCTTGAAAACCGTCTCGGCTGGTTGGACCTGGGAAGCTCATTGGACCCAAAGGACCACTAATCCTAAAACTACTCAATAGATTCATACTCCTCATCAAGACGAGTGGCATGGATCATATTTGCTTAGGATGCTCGAAACTGCCAGTAGTAGAGTCCATCCTCAAACTGGCTTCATCGGTAAAGAGTGTTTTCTTGTGACAGGCAGGTCTGTGGTAGAGCAGCTTCTGGGTGTTATTCCGGTTCAGTGGTATGCTCCCGTAATTCATGATGTCCACACTGTCCTGACCAGCTCTCCTAATGGTCAGATGAGGGACACAGAAGGAAGAGGAAGTAGCGTGCTTCCAGGTCTACAGCTTGCGGGAACCGTGAAATAAAGCATGAGTCTGATTGGGCAAGACAAAGTCACGTGCCAACTGTGGACCAATAGCATCCCCCATGAGAATGCCGCATGCTGATTGGTGAAGCCTGGATTCTGAACCCCTGAGTAAAAAAGCTGGAGGGTTAACTAGACCTGGTTTATGCCCATGACAGTCCACTCCATAGTCTGGGGATCGGTCAGCTTATACAAGTTACATGAGCGCCATTGGGAGGAGGAAGAGAGGAAAGGGTACCGTTTAGGAAACCGACCACGCCTGCTTCTGTAATAATCACATTTTAGAGACGAAGCCAATGTGTAAGAACTAAGTACCGGGTGTTCCCGCTGTATCGCAAGGGGATTCTCTGCGTCTTGGGAGCACAGGGACGAAGATCCCCAGCCGGCACAGTGCATTAAGGGCCCTGCGTTGCCGCAGCTACAGCTTAGGTCGCAGCTGTGGCTCAGATCTGACCCCTGGCCTGGGGACTCCGTATGCCACAGGGTGACAAAAACAAAGACAAAAAAAAAAAAGGGAACGAAGCACTGGGCTTGGTTCACTTGGTAGCCTTGGTTAGTTCCCTTTGCTTCACCTTTAAACTCAGCTGCCACAGTTAGTAATCAAGGGAAGGCAAACAGGCAAACGAAAATACAGATTTTATGTTCGTTTGTGTTCTGTTTATGCAGAGGGTCTCAGCCAGCATCCTTCTTTGGCACCTAGGAGAAATGGCTTTTCTTTGCGCTCCAAGATCTCTCTCTCCATGACAGTTTTGCTTGCATGTGCAGTCAGACCCGCATCAATGATGAGTTGGGGCAGGCAGATGTTTCAGCCCCACTGCCTTGATATCATCTCTGCACAGATGGGGACAGCTGTGCACAGCGAGTGTTAGACCACAGCATCCCAAACTCCACGAGGTCACCCACTGCCCTTCCACCTGCCTTAGCTGCTCACGTGCTCCCCGCAGAGACACCTGGGAAGGTACAGGCAGTTCGGAGGGACTTGGAAAAGCCCAGTTTCTCTAGCTAAACTGAGGGTGATGGCCCCCTAGCGGTCTGGGATGGAGGGTGGGGGAATATTTCTCTTAGCCGAATGATGTACAGGAGTTCCTGTCGTGGCTCAGTGGTTAACGAATCCGACTAGGAACCATGAGGTTGAGGGTTTGATCCCTGGCCTTGCTCAATGGGTTAAGGATCCGGCGTTGCTGTGAGCTGTGGTGTAGGTTGCAGATGCGGCTCGGATCCCACGTTGGTGTGGCTGTGGTGTAGGCAGGCAGCTACAGCTCCTGTTAGACCCCTAGCCTGGGGACCTCCATATGCTGCGGGTGCAGCTGTATAAAAGACAAAAAAAAAAAGAGAATGATGTACACATGTGGACATTCTGTCACCTGAATGTCCTCAGATTTGGACATAGCCTCTGGCAGTGCGTGGGAAGGTGGGGGACTCAGGATACCCATTCAAAATTATCCAGTCGAAAATCATTTTATATAAGTAACTATGAACAACATGATGGTGGCTGCTGTTCCTTGGTGGAGTGTAAAGTGTGGATGAGACAGGCCGTGGCTTCAATGCCATTTCTAGCACTTGGCTTTGAGACCAACCTGTAATTTCTCATACACTAGGTACCTCATAGGTGAGTGCGTGTATTAACATTATTAGGATGACTTTCATTCCACTGGAATCCATCTCTTTAAGTAAATTATTCACAACCCTTGGTGTTTTTCCTGTTAGTAGTGAAAATTGTCTTGCCACACACCTCACAAGCAATTCCCGCACGCCAGTGGGCCACAACAGCCGCCCCGTTTCCTTTGGATCTTTGACAGAAACGCTCACAAATTCACCAAGCCAACAAGGAGTCCCAGAGCCAGAACACAGCTTGGCCGGACAAGATGAAACCATTTGAACTAATAGGCCAGCGGGCTGCCTCATCTTTGATAAAGGTGGTTTGCAGAATTTTCCAATTAACACTCATGCCTCCGCCAGCACACACACACACACACACATACACACACACACACACACACACACACACCCAGTCCCCTCTCCCTGCACCTGTGAGGGGCCACGTGGGCTATAAATTGAACCCGAATCAAAAGAAGGTATAGTGGAGGGGGCCCTGAGAGAAATGCTATGGTTCATCTGCCCTGGGAATTCTCAGGTCGATGTAATGGTTTTGAACCTCAAATACCAGGGACTGTCTTTCCTGAAGCAGCAAAATTACAGGTAATTGCTTTCAGGAAGAGCCAAATAGCGGATGGCTTCTCCTCTGACCAGATTTATTTTAATTCTCAATAAACAGAATAATTGCATCCTTCGCTCTGCTCTCCAGGTCATTAGGGAGGCTCCGGCTGTGACCATCCCTGGGCGCAGGACCTGCAACCGAATGCAGTGCGGTAAACTACATCCAATGGCTAATTATCCTCTGTTATTGTTCAGCTGCAGAGGAAATGGCCCATAAACTATCTGGGTTCTTCTTTTGGCACCTGCCACCCAGAGCCGTAGTGGAGGGGAAAAGCATAGCGCAGAGCGGGCCTCGGGCAGCAAGAGGGAGAAGAGGTGTCTCTAAGAGGCCCTGGCCTCTTCCTTTGCACAAGCCCAAGGGAGGGGAGAGGGACCCGACTGCCCCAGGTCATGAGGCAGACACAGGACTCAGAGCTGCGGTGAGAGCCTATCCCAATGCATGAGAAGCATTCTGGTAGCACCTCGTGGTGGCTCGCCCTGTCTGTCCCTTCTCTCCTTGTAACCCTCTTTACAGCCAAGCCCCGCCTCTCTCTCAGGGGGTGACCCGGTTCCCATCTGAACCTCTGCCTCCAGACACCAGCTCCCTAGGCCGCTGCTGTAACTCCCTGGCACTGACCCCTCTCTGCTTGTGGCCGGGGGAGAGTGAAGAAAGAACTGCTTAGGCACCTACTGAATGCCTGGTATAGTACCAAGTGTTCTCAGTACTGTCCTACTCAGTCCTCACAGTAATGCTGTGAAGAAGACACACCTCTTGTCCTCTTGCTGTATATAAGACAAATGAGGCCCAGAGAGGTTAAGCAACTCACCGAAGAACACACAGTAAGTGAGAGAACCAAGATTGAAACCTGGGTCTGTGTGAGCCCCAGACCTGCTCCTATACACCTCAGTCTCTCATGCAAGTCTCAACTGGACTGCATTTAGGTTTCTTTTTCCCAACCCCTGCCTTTCCCTGGTCCAACTCTACATGACTCCAATTGTGCCCTCCCCACGCCAAACCCTACTCCCAATTGTTCCCCCTTCCCTCCCACACCCCCACTCCCAGGTCCAGTTATGCCTGGTGGCTCTGGCTGCCCAGGCCTAATCCACCATTGGGAACAGACCTCAGATCTGCTTTCAAGGACTCAGGAAGGCAATGCAGAGAGAGAGAGACCCCCACACACAGACGGGACACTGGAGAGGACACAGCTGATCCCCGGTGGGCAGGTGATCCCAGCCTCTAACACTAGCCAGTTGTCCTGACTCCAGGGCCAGAGCCGGGCCCTTCCTACAACATAACCCTCCCCGCAGATAATGCGCAGAGAGCTCTCCTGTCTTCTTTTCAGGAAGTCAGTGGACCAAGAGAACAGGGAATATGAAGGCATGCCCAGCAGTTTCTGCCAGCCTGGGGGTGGGCGGATGGGGAAAACCGGTTGAGGAGGCTGTTGGGGCAGGTTCCCCAGAAGGGAGGCTTCTGTATCTGTTGGGCTTGTGCCGGGCTACCGTGAGGCTGAGAAGGGCAGAGTAGCAGGATGAATAGTGGCCCGCTCATTCATGTCCACTTCGATCCTCAGAAGGTGGCCTTATTTGGAAAAAGGATCTTTACGTATGCATTGAGTTAAAGATCTCAAGAGGAAAGTCCTTCTGCTTTAGGATGAGCCCGAAATCCGAGGACTGGTCTCTTTATCAGAAGAGAACACAGAGCTGAAGATGATGTGAGGATGGAGGCAGAAATAGTGATGCTGCCACGAGCCGAGGTCACCAGGGCCACCAGGGTTCTCCCCTGGAGCCTGTGGAGAGAGCGGGACCCTGCTGGCTTCTTGGTTTTGGTCTTCCAGCCTCCCGAGAGACAAGAGAATGCATTTTGTGGTTTGAAGCCAGCGATCATGGGCGTGATGTCTTCCAGTACCCCTAAGAAACAAGGGCAGGGACCTTGTCACTCAGTAAATCTAGCAGCCCCCAGGGATGGCTGTGCTGAGCCTGACTTGCATGGGGCACAGAAGGGAAGGGAGCCAATCCAAGCTCTGCGGTGGTGTGCGCACGCGGGTCAGAAAGAAGAATTTCCAGATTCAGAGCAAGGTGAAGAAAGACAAGTTTACTGAGGCAAGAGACGCTGTTTACACAGTGGTCCGGCTTCCTAATAATCAGGAAGAGCTGACCCCAAGCGTGTGGTCTTGTCTGTTTTTATAGCCCAGGCACAAAGGAGAGAGGGCAGGGGTCTTACCACACACCTGCTGACCTGCTGATGGGTTAGGGAAGGATGGGGGCTTCCCAAACATTTGCTGGTTGGTTGGGGGCATATAAGGCCCCTTATGGGGAGGTGAGGAGTGGGCCACATACCTTTCCTGGCAGGAAGGAGTAGGCCAGGGAGCTCAAGGCAGGGAGGGAGGGGCATTACAATGAGATGAGTGAGGCAATGATGAGGGTCTGGTAATTCTTATCTTGATTAAAGTCTTTGCATTCAGTCCTCTTGAAGTGGCCTTGATGTCCCTAGTGTGAGTGTCTGCTGACCTCAGCTCCAGGCCTCGGTCCCCACCTGGACCCGCTGCCCTCCGTCCCTGCTCCTGCCACCACTGATGCCACTACCCCAGCCCCTGATCGTTAATCTATGTCTTTTTGGCTTCAGCCTCTGTTGGGCTAAGGAGTCTGTCATCTCAAGACCCTGCTGCCTGCCTGTCTTCTCTGCATGTCATTTGCCTTCTCTGTCCGTGACTGAATCTTCCTATGTATTCTTCTCAACTCCCCCAGCCCCCAAATGAGTTTCTGATTGAACCAGATAAATACCACCCTAGTTTGACCAGAGTTCTAGGTCAGACTACTTAGTATTTGCTGCCTTTAATTCTTACCCAGTCAACTGTGGCCAAGATCAGGGCTGGGGTGACCGTCCTCACATAGAGAATGCAGCCATCGCTGTGTAAGCAGCTGACCACTCAGTTCTGTGTCCCCAGAGAGGGAAGCCTGCTTGTGGTAGTGTCCTGGAGATGAATAGATGCCACTCCAGGGAGAATGCCCCCACTGCCCATCCTTGGCAGGGTGACCAGGCACTGGAGTGGCCCTCCAGGGCACCTACTACCTGTCCCCGTCTGCCTCTTGCTCCCCCGCGAATCCCATTCACTCTCCAGCCTCTGTCCATGGCTCCTTGGATTTAAAGTGTTCTCTCTGCACTCCACGTGAACCTGACTCAGTCCTTCCCATCTCTAGTTTGGACATTCTAATGCTTCCATTGCTGCATCACACATTAGCACAAACCTAGGGGCTGCAAATAATATACATTTATGATCTCTGTTTCCATAGGGCAGGGGTCTGGGACGGCTTAGCTGGGGCCTCTGTTCCAGGTTACACAAGGCTGCAGTCAAGGTGCTGGCCAGGCTCTGTTCTCATCTGAAGGCTCGCTGAGGGAAGAATCAACTCCCAAGCTTACTTAGCTGTTGGCAGAATTCATCTCTTTACCACTCTAGGACTGAGGTCCCATTTTCTTGTTGGCTGTCAGCTTCTGCCATTCCCTGCCATGGGACCATCTGCACAGCAGGACAGTTTCAAAGGCAGAGGGAAGCATCTTTGGCTTCAGGGAAGGTCAATGCCCTACCCCCTTTAAGTGGGGTTACCACTGATTTTGTCAGGCCCACCCAAGGAGACCTGTGATCGACTAGTGATGTCTGCCCTGACAAATGGGGCTACGCCACCCATGTACTCTGCTGTCTGAAAGCCCGAGGTCAGCTAAGGGGGATGAAGTACTAGAACAGCCACAGTAAAAACCAAGGGACTGATACCCTCTCTTCAAATGGATAAAATGATCAAGCCGGCTGGCCTCTTTCCTCTTAGAATTCAGGCCCTATCAAGCTGGTTAGGCTCCCTTGTTGTTTTCTAAGAGACAGCCCGCACTTTGGGGATGTGGACTTCGCATTTCACAGCTAGTCGACCCCTGATCAAAAACATAATCCTCCGTCGTTCCTTATCAAGGACGAGCTGTCAGAGTAATTTAGAGCTCAGGCAAGAGAAGCGCATTGGAGGGGGTCCCAGGGCACACGGTGGGGAAGGTTGGAGACTCTGGTGAGGCTACAGGCAGGCAGCTGGTGATGGATGGAGCTGTGGGAGTTGGGTTGGGGGAAGTCATTCATCTTCTTGCATAGGGTCCTGCATGACGGTGGAGGGGGTCGTGGTGGATCGAAACCTCACTTGGGACAAAGCCAGGAGGGCAGAATGGGTTTCTATCTACCTCGACGGTGGCAGGTGCCATCTCCTGCCTTTGGAGGAGGAAGAAAGCCTGATCTCCAAATGCATATATGTCATGCCTCGCCCCTTAAAGACCGAGACTATGAACAAGTCCATGGTCATGCAGCTGGTAGGCTTTCTTGCTCCAAGAGCTTGCCTTGATGTTGAGGCAAAGGTTCGAGGAGACAGACAGTCTGTGGGCTGCTGTTCCAGCTTCGGTATGACAGTTCTAGTTGTACTGTCTCATGCTCTAGACCTCCACAGAATTATCTGGCTCCACAACAGGATCCTGCTGTTTTATTTATTTTTGATTTTGTTTTGTCTTTTTAGGGCCACCCCCACGGCATATGGAGGTTCCCAGGCTAGGGGTCTAACAGGAGCTGTCGCCACCGGCCTTCGCCACAGCCACAGCAACGCGGAATCCAAGCCGTGTCTGCGACCTACACCACAGCTCACAGCAACGCCGGATCCTTAACCCACTGATAAAGGCCAAGGATAGAATCCCCGTCATCATGGATGCTAGTTGGGTTCTTTACCGCTGAGCCACGTTGGGAACTCCAGGATCCTGCTGTTTTAGATTTTTTTCTAACTTGGCACAGGGCACAGCTGCATTCATGTGAGATGTTGCCGTTCCTGACTTGGGCCCTTTTCTTCTTCTTCTGAAATCTGATCATGGGCATCTTTTCAACAATTAAAAATAAAAGACATGAATATAATTTCCTTAATTTTAAGCATTTTTCTCCCCTGAGAGCATTGGCGCCTGCTGCTTCCTGTCCACACCAGAATCTTGAAAATATAATGACCAATTTAGCAGGCAGTTATGCATTTATTATATTCATTTGGCTTAACATATCCATATTTCGCAGTGTTCTGCAAAGAGGAACCGTCATTTCTGGACATGTTAGAAAAGTTGTTTCTTTTTTTTTTTTGTCTTTTTACCTTTTTTTTATGTAGAGCCGCACCCGCAGCATATGGAGGTTCCCAGGCTAGGGGTCTAACAGGAGCTGTAGCCGCCAGCCTTCGCCACAGCCACAGCAACGTGGGATCCGAGCCGCGTCTGCAACCTACACCACAGCTCACGGCAACGCCGTATCCTTAACCCACTGAGCAAGGCCAGGGATCGAACCCGCAACCTCATGGTTCCTAGTCAGATTCGTTAACCAGTGAGCCATGAAGGGAACTCCCAGAAAAGTTGTTTCTTGCTGCACTTGAAAAGTGCTTTAGCTGGGCTCTAATGTGTGCGGCTGTGAAGCGGGCTCCCAGGGAGACAGGGCGAAGTGGGAGGGCTGCACTCCAGACACCCATGGCAGCCAACAACTTGGCAGCTTTTCTGATGTTTTTGCATTTTTCTGCATATTCTTGCATTTTCTTGTGTTGTGCTTTTGAAGATGCTGAGCGGTATACTCTGTAAACCAGGTTAATTGAGGCGAGAGCCTTTTACGGTAGACTCTTAGAAGACTGCATGCAGAAAGGGGATGGAGAGTTATTAGCGAAAACATCCTAAAAACCGTTAGCTAGCTTCATGGAAAGAGCCAAAAGCAAAGCCTACATGACTGAATATTCAGATAGCTTTCCATCCAGATGACTGCGATGGCTTGAATTATATCGCCTGGAGCTCCTTTGCGGCCCAGCAGGTTAAGGATCCGGCATTGTCACCACAGTGGCTCTGGTCCCTGCTGAGGTGTGGGTTCGATCCCTGGCCTGGGAACTCCTACATGCTGTGGGCACAGACAGAAAAAAAAAAAAAAATGAATGGTATCTCCCCACCCCACCCGAATTCAGATTTTGAAGTCCTGATCCCCCAGGACCTCAGAATGTCACCTTATTTGGAATCTGGGTCTTTGCAGATGTTGTTAGTTAAAATGAGGTCTTAAGGAAGTCCCAATCCCGTATGTCTGGTGTCCTTATAAAAAGGGGAAATTTGGACCCTGACATGTACACTGAGAGAGAATGCCATGTGAAGGCTGGAGTGATGCTGCCGTAAGCCAAGGAACTGCCAGAAGCTAGAAGAGAGGCCTGGAACAGATCCTTCCCTAGTGCCTTCGGAGGGAGCATGGCCCTGCCAACACCTTGATCTTCAACTTCCAGCCTCCAGAGCAGGCAGACAATCAATTTCTCTTGCTTGAGCCCCTCCGTTTGTGGTTCTTTGTTACTGCAGCAGACTCATACTCTGACTAGCATATCTCTTGCAGTGGGCGGGGCTCTGGGACGATGCTGAGGGGCTCTGGCTTTGCCCTTATGTCTTCCTCCATTGGTTTCTAGAATGAAAACCCTCTCCCCTTAAGACAGGGAAGCACTGTTCTCTGAGGTTACACCAGCTGCAAATAACCTTGGCAGGCTAGAGAGCCTGGAAGTTGGCTGGGATTAGAAGGCTTAGGGGTATTTCTTATTTTATTTTATTTTTTAATATCCCAAGCAAGGCATACTTAACTCCTAATTCTGCTTCTTCATTAAACATTCAAGGTTTGCACTGGCTCAGCAGAACATGGAGTTATCTGTTAACTTGCAATCATGCTAAATTCATAAATCTAATTTGGCTCTGGTGTTAAGCCAAGAGCCAAGGCAAGAGATTAACTTTTTTCAAACTATCGGGACTGAAAATGAAAATTATTCTCTTATTTTTTTAATTGATCGAGTCAATGTGATTTCTAGAGGCCACACACAGCTCTCCTGCATGTGGGGAGCATAGGAAATGGGAAAAAGAAGTTCATCCCCAGATATATGCCCAGGAGTGGGATTGGTGGATCATATGGTAGTTCTGTATTTAGTTTTCTGAGCTACTTTCGCACTGTTTTCCATAGTGGATCCAGCAACCCCACTCCTGGGCATCTATCCTGACAAAAATGTCATCCAAAAAGATACATGCACCCCTGTGTTCATCGCAGCACTATTCACAATAGCCAAGACGTGGAAACAACTCAAACGTCCAACGACCGATGAGTGGATTAAGATGTGGTACATAGATACAATGAAATACTATGCAGCCATCAAAAAGAATGAAATAATGGCATTTGTGTCAACATGGATGCAAACAGAACTTACTTAAGGGAAGTAAGTTAGAAAGAGAAAGACAAATACCATATGATATCACTTATATATGGAATTTAAAATATGGCACAAATGATGCTATCTACAGAACAGAAACAGATCGTGGGCATGGAAGGCAGACTTGTGTTTGCCAAGGCAGGAGGGAGGAGGGAGCAGGATGGATGAGGAGTTTGGGGTTCATAGATGCAAACTGTTACATTCAGAATAGGTAAGTAATGGGGGTCCTGCTGTACAGTAAAGGGAACTATGTCCAATCTCTTGAGTCAGAATATAATGGAAGATAGTATGAAAAAAAAAGAATGTATGTATACATATATATATATGTATGACTAGGTCACTTTGCTGTATAGCAGAAATTGAAGGAATATTGTAAATCAACCATACTTTATTAAATTTTTTTTAAAGAATTTCATCTCCTTCCAGCTACTTGACTGCAAAAATTCAGTCAGGAAAGGTGTCGCCAAGGTAATCGTGTGTCGGGCTGGCTCCTCAGTTATGGAATCAGAGTTCTGCAGAGGTTACCTCGTATAAGCTCCACTTTGGATGGACCAGAAAGTGAGGGTCAGAAGGTTAATGCAGGTCAAGATCACGTGATGAGGTTCTGCCATGCTCCTGCCACCCAGATGGCACTGGGGGTGTCAGCATGAGTCCTGCTCCCGACCTCGAGGATCATAGGGCCTGATGGGGGACAGGGGACCGTGATAGGCGTGTGCACAGGACACCAGCATGGATGAGAGTCTCGGGGGTCTTTAGTAGTGATCAAGGCTGGTTTTCCGTGGCTGAGCCTGGAAGGATGGTGAGAGCTGACCAGGTGAAGGAAGCCTTGGACAATGTTCCAGGAAGTGGGGACCCCTAGAGTAAGAGCCGGAAACTGAGACCAGCTCATCCTCCAGCCATGTGGGGCCCCACTTACCGTTCTAAGGAGGAAGGCGTCGTTAGAAAATAATGGGAAATCCTGGCAGTGCTTTGGGGAGGGCCTGGCTGACCCGTGTCTGAGTTGAGATAGCTCTGTCTGGTGGAAAAGAAAAGGCTGGATCGGAGGGAGCTGCTCTGGGGGAGACCGTGCCAACAGTTCAGGCGAGAGATGCTGATAGTCTGGACCAGGGCAATAGCCATAGTGATGGAGGCCAAGGGATGGGGGACAGGAAACCCTGAAAAGTGCCTGGACCTGGAGATCAAAAGGATGTGTCATAAGAGAGATGGAGGTGACCAGAAGGGCTGCGGGGTTCCTAGTCTGAGGTCAGTTTGGGTGGCTGCAAGTGACGGAAACCCGGCTGAGTCTGTCTGCATCCCTGGGGCTGTCATCTTCAGGGCCTTGGGGACATGCACGGCTTGCTTCTCCTGCCCTCCTCTCCACGGTCTGTCTCAGCATCCGTGCGTGCTCACCCTTGCCCTCTGTAGGCAGTGGGAGGACACCCAGTGGGGGCAGCTCAGGGCTCATGACGTCCCGGCACAGAGACCCGAGGGCCAGGAGAGGCCTCCCTCAGCGAGGGTCTACTCGTGCGGTCACAGGAGGTCCTCGGTTTACTGGACCCAGTGACATGCCCACCCCTGGGCCAGTGGCCATGGCTGGAGATCAGAGTTCTATGATTGTCAGCAACAGAAACCCCATGGAGACAAGGAAGAGTGGTTTTCCCAAAGGAGAGGAGTCAATGCCATTACAACAAAGGCAGGGAAGGCCACTTAGCAGGAAGGACAGCTGACCTTCACCTTCCTGGTGCCACTTCCCGGCAGAGAGAGGAACAAGGTCCTGCGACAGTGCAGTTCTGCCTAGGCTGAGTCCCGGGCACAGGGATGCCCAGTAAATGGCTGAACACGTAGAGGTTTAAGGACGCCAACCTGAACTAGAGCTGACAGCGGACCAAGCTGGCCCTGGAGCCCAGCTTCCTGGGTTTAACTCCACTCTTGGACTTACTAGCTTTGTGGACCTGGGTGGGTTTCTTAACCTCTCGGTCCTCAGTTTCCTCATCTGTACAAATAGAGTTCCTGCCGTATTCACCTTAAAAGGTCGTCATGGCCACTAAAGACTTTAACCCATGATAGCTGATCAGAGTGAAGCCAGGCAGGGAAACACTGTAGCCGTGTGAGCTGATACGATCAAGGGGGCCAATGAAGGTGCCTTTGTCCCCGGGAGCCAGGAAAGTAGAGCGGGTCAGCCAAAGGGAGGGTCACAAGCGGCAGAGGCAGCAGACTTCAGGGCACCAGCTGAAGCTGAGACCACGTGGGAAACCCTTTTTAAAAACTTGAAAACCAGGCAGAAAACTACAGTATGTTTACTTTATTTATTTTATTACTTTTTTAATCCAGAATGTGTGTTCTTGGGATCCTTTCCCATTCATCTTGATTCAGGGTGCTGCTTCCATCTGAAGGAGCATCCTTCTGCAAGACTTGCTGTCCCAAATCCTCTAGGCTGGCAGGCGACAGCAGAGCAGCCAACACACAAAACTACAGTTCGTGCCTGGCTAAAGACGGGGGCGACTTTATAGCATCCTGGGGATTTCACATGCGTGAAATGGGAATTGGGGCTCTGCGCCAGGAGCTCCTTCTTGTGTTTCCTCTTCTCCTCTTCTGGAGAGGGGGGAAGGCGATCCTTTGCAAGAGGCATGTTCTCGAAGGGACATCGTCACCGCCGGAAAGACTACAATATGTTTAAAAGGGGAAAAATATCCAAACACATTAACATTTAAATAAATCAGGAGTTCCTGTTATGGCTCAGCGGGTGAAGAACCCGACTAGTATCCATGAGGATGCAGGTTTGATCCCTGGCCTCGCTCAGTGGGTCAAGGATTCGGCGTTGCCGTGAGCTGTGGTGTAGGTTGCAGACGCGGCTCGGATCCCACGTTGCTGTGGCTGTGGTGTAGGCCGGCGGCTACAGCTCCAATTGGACCCCTAGCCTGGGTAACTCCATATGCCGTGGACAGCCCCCCCAAAAAAACAATGCAAACCTCACCAAGTCATTGCAAACACTCCAGACTCTTTTCTGGAACCCACAGGCCCCTTCCCTTCCCCCTTTCCTCTCTCTTTGTGTGTCACGCTGCTCTTCACTGGGGGCCTCCTTCCTGCTCCCCATCGGGACCCAGTGTTGCCCCACCTCAGGCTTTTCGCGTTTGCTGTTCCCTCTAACTGGAAGGCTGTTCCCTCTGCCTTCACCCAGCTTGTTCCTTCTCAGCCCTCTTAGCTCATCATAAAGGGTCCTCTGAGGACGCCTCCCAGGGTCCCTCCACCCCGTGGAGGTCCCCACCCCGGCCCTTCACCCACATTCTTCTCCACCCGGAATCCTGCTGGTCCTTCTCTATTTGTTCTGGTCACTGCTGTCCGTCTGTCTGTCTGGCTAGAAGACTTCCTTCATGAGGAAGGCCGTGGCTACCCACTGCTGCATCCCAGGACCACAGAGCCTGGGACAGAGTGGCCCTCAAGACATCTGTGCTGAATGAATGCATGGATTCACCAACAATTAATGGAACAAGACAATGAAAGCCAAAGTCCTCAGGACGTCAAAGTGCTTCACAAATTGTCCTTCTTTCCCTTCCTTTACTTTCAAAAGTGGGTTTGCATGTTTGGTTTGATCACCTGTAGGGTAAGCCAAGGGTCAGAGACAACGGAGAGAAATCCCGAGCCAGGGATTAGGAGTTAGTGCTAGGGAGACACCTGATCTCTCTGCAGGAAGGGTATTTCCCAGTCCCCGTGTGGGTAGGAGATAACGCGAGCTCACGTGGAACCAAACAGGTGTTATTTATTTTTGTACCACCTTGTTTGAGATGTTTCTGAAAAGGCTGATTGCAGAGATATTATTCAACAAAGTTAATTGATGTCTGACCCTTGAATATACGTTCTTGCGGAAAGGTGAACACATTAAATCAGAGCCAGCTTGGATATAGACAAAAAGCACGGAGCTCAGGGACTGGCCATTTAGTTGTGAGTCTGAGCGAGTTCCCTCATCTTTCAGGGCTTCAGTTTCCCCATCTGTGAAATGGGGAGATATGTGTTTGCCCCAGCCATCTCCCAAGGTGGCTGTGTCTCGTAAGGGAGGCTTTATGAAGCTAAGAGCAGCCCCTGAGGTGCCCACTGGCCAGTGCGCCCTTGGATGTGGGCACTCTTAGCTCTGGCCAGCTCTGTGGAACCAGCTGGATGCAGCTGCCCCTTTATGCCAGTGTATAGCTCTCTGGGCAAAGCCAAGTCTCTTATCCAGCCTCCAGGAGACGTAACCTCTGGGATAGGGCGGTCCTGATGGAAAACTGGTCTCTTTTAGGAAAGGATGGGCTTCGGAGAGTGTGGGTTGTGGTTTGGTATGCACCAGGCGCCAAGAGCTGCTGTAAAGTTCCACTGACCCTCTGTCCAACTTGGGGCCAATCCCTTCCCCTTCTGGGCTGTGACACCCTCACCTCTATGATGGATGTGTGTGTGTGTGTGGGGGGATTAAATAGGCACCATGTTTGATAACTTGGAGATCTGAATCAAAACTTTTCTCCATCCCAGAGACTAGAGATAAGCCCAAGCAAGTACAACGGAGATGCCCTGAAACTCATCCATGGACCCCAGTCAAAAACCCTGGATGGGAGGGTCTTCAAGGGACCTCCAGACTCTGTTTGAGCTCAGGTCCCTCGTAGGACACACTCAGGTGGAGCTAACCTAGGGACCCCACTGAACCCCAGGGCAGGAATTCCCCTGGGGAATTCCAGGTGCCAGGGCAGCTGGGCACCTAGCACATTTCCACGGCTCACGGCAGCCCACTCTGAGCCTGTGGAGAGACGAGCTGCACAAAAGGGAGATGTCAGGTAGAAGGACGAGGACTGATGCAACCAAGAGGGGATTAAAAGCCAAGCAGGGCTCAGACTCTCCTAGAGGAAGCCAGACTTGCTCTGTGCTCTTCCCGCTCGGCCAGCAGAGGGCAGAAGAGAGCAACCATGCTCTTTTTTTTTTTTTTTTTTTTTTTTCCCCCAGGTCCGCCGGCGGCGGCGCTGGTCCCGCCGAGGGCACATGACAGGCGGAATCATCCATCCATTCTCCCGGTTTTCTTAAAAGTGTGTCAACTTACAGCTTGTTCAAACTAGGACAAGGCACTTCATCTTTCTGAACCTTCGTTCCCGTACTATACAGTGAGAGAGTAGTACTTGCCTCCTAGGGGGACAAGGTTTAGATGGCATCGCTCACATATTTAGCCGTTTCCGGCACAGAGCAGGCACTAAAAATAGTAGCTACTACTCTGGCCGTTATTCACGGATGCACGAAATGCTTCATTCATTTGTCCAATCATTGTAATTCATCAGACGTTTATTCATTTAGTATCTGTTATGTACCAGAAATACCGCCCTAGCGGCTAGGAGGGCGGGGGTGAGTTTCAAGGCTGACTCGGATGCGGTCTCTCAAGACAGGGAGAGAAAACATTGCAAAATAACTCCAGTACGCCGTGGGAGACTCTGAAAGGGCATCTTCTCGGAAGGCTGAACCTTTGAAATAAGTAGTTTGTTGAAAACACAGATGCACAGGCCTCAGTACAGAAACCACGTCTCCAAGGATGGCGCCGGCTTGCCTGTATCTTTGCAAAGCTTCACGGGTGATTCTGATCATTAACTAGTTTCAGGGACCGGCTTAGTTGGATGTTGAAATAGGTGTAGGATGCAGTCCTCTGTAGATGGGGGCCTCCGGGCCCCTCCTTCTCCCTGAGGAGGGCTTTCTGCCGCGGTGGGGGCGGGGGGGCGGGGGGAACTGGGTCAGGATGGCAGAGGCTTGAAAGGAGAGGGACCCAGGACCTCCTCTCCCCGTGTAGGAACCTTCTCCTCCTGTCCGGTGGCCTGTGGTCCTGGAGCCTTTTCTTGACCCTCTCTCCTCCCCATCCTTCAAAAAGGGGGATTGTGGAGAGGAGTTCTCACTGTGGGGCACCGGGATCGTCAGTGTCTTGGGAGTGCCCACACGCAGGTTCGAACCCCGGCCAGGCACAGTGGGTTAAGGATCTGGCTGTTAGGTCTCAACTATGGCTGGGATTTGATCCCTGTCTGGGAACTGCATATGCCAAGGGGAGGCCAAAAAAAGGAAAAAAAGGGGGGATTGCATCAAACATTTTCAGATGTCTTTGATGTTACATGGCATTTATAGGGACATCACTGCTTTCTAAGGCAAGCATGAATAAGAGCATGAACTTCAAGAGAAATCTACTCTATGCCTTCTGGCAGTTTCCTGGGGTCCACAGAGAAAATCCAAGCCCTTTCCTCTGGGGCTTGGCTTCCTCTTGGATGATGGCCCACCCCCTCTGACCGTCTCATCTCCTTCATGCTTCAGTTCAAATGAAGGACCCGCTCACGCTTCCACAGGAACCTTGGGCGTATCCTCTACCATCCTGAAATTCTCTCCCTCCCTCGGACCCTCTCCCCCTTCCACCCCTGAATCTGAGCCTCTCGAACCCTAGAGGACTTTGTTCAAATGCTGCCTTGCCTGGGAGGTGATCCCTGATTTCTCCCAGATCAAGTGACTTCTCTCTTCCGCGTCTCCGTGGCAAACTTCACATTGTTACGCGTGTCGTCCCTGTCTGCTAACATTTATAGAGTGCTCTTCGTGTGCCAGGCATTACGTGTGCTTTACTTCATATAGTCCTTTTACCAGCCTGTGCTATTGCTCCCACTGGTATTCCAATTTTATGGGTGAAGAAGCTGAGACCCAGGGTGCTTAAATAACTTGCCCACGGAGACTCTGCTGTCTATTCTGGTAATTTCTGCAGGTGTCTCATTGCAGGGCTAGACTGAAGACTCCATCTGGCAACCCTGAATGCTGCCAGTTGTATATCTCAGGTCCTATAAGGAGAACTTGAAAACCTGAATTTCAGAATAGTAGCATTTCTAGGAAGATAACGTTGGCAGGACAGGTCAGATGAGGTCTAGAGTCAGTGCTATCTCTTGGGACACTTAAAAATTGAAAAAAAATCACTAAGAAACAAAAAATCAGGATCAACTCTACCCTAGCCCAGGGCAGTGAACTCTAGCTGTGTCTAGCAGGCTAAACATCCCCATTGAAGGCTCTGGGTTCAGACCCAAATCTTGTACAACATCCTAGAAAATGTTTAGGTAATGCAGTATATTAAAATGAAAACTTCAGGAGTTCCCATCTTGGCTCAATGGTTAATGAACCCAGCTAGTATCCATGAGGATTCGGGTTCAATCCCTGGCCTTGCTCAGTGGGTTAAGGATCCGGTGTTGCCGTGAGCTGTGGTGTAGGTGGAAGATGCAGCTCAGAACCCGAGTTGCTATGGCTACAGCTCCAATTTGACCCCCAGCCTCCTGGGAACTTCCATGTGCCGCAGGTGCAGCCCTAAAAAGCAATAATAATAGTAATAATAATAATAAAATAAATACAATGAAAACTTCAAAAGAAAACTACTAAGTGTGGAAAGTAACAGCCACAACACAAGTGAAATTCAGTTTTTCATTTGACTCTTGTCCTGGATGTGCAAGATCAGTGTGGTTTGTGGGTAGCGGCTGGGGATGAGGAGAAGCAGCCTCTCTTACAAGGTCTGTCATGGAGCAGACACATACCGCTTCCCCTTCTGCACACTTGCCTTTTAATTCAGGAAGCTGCTCGGGGAGTTCCTGTCGTGGCGCAGCGAAAACGAATCTGACTGGTATCCATGAGGACGCAGGTTCGATCCCTGCCCTTCATCAGTGGGTTAAGGGTCCAGAGTTGCCTTGAGCTGTGGTGAGATCGAAGATGCTGCTCGGATGTGGCGTTGCTGTGACTGTGATGTAGGCGGGCGGCTACAGCTCTGATTTGACCCCCATCCTGAGAAAACCATATGCTGTGAGTGTGGCCCTAAAAAGCAAAAAAAAAAAAAAAAAAAAAAAAGAGAGAGAGAGAGAGAGAGAGAAGTTGCTCAGATGGGATAATCTGAATAATCTGCCTGGCTGTAATTGTCCCAGTGGCAGCCAGCATTAATGGAATGTATAAAACAGGCCTCCGGGGACCAGGTATTTGAAAAACTGACCACCAGGGGTTAAGAACAAGGAGGTTTATTTTTACCTTGGGCAGCAACGAGTCCCAGATCTGTCATTTTATTCCGGGACATTTCTTTTTCCTTTTGGCTTTTCAAAAACCCCGTATAAATTGGGAAGCAAAAAAAAAAAAAAAAAAAGTGAACCGGAGGTGGTTCCCATTTGCGACAAGCGAGCCATTTCAGGTGATTTAAAGTGGGGAGCAACACAAGGTAGTGATCACGGAAAGAGGCTGGAATTAGTCAATAAATAAGGTTCAAGGTTTCAAGTCTGCCTCCTCTTCCGTTGAGTTTTAAGTGATGAGAATAAAGAGGTAAGTTGTTTCATCAATCAGGCTCCTAAAGGAAAGCACGAAGTGGTACGTCCCACGGTGCAGGACCCAGACCGGACCATGGCCAGTGCTGAGATGCAGTCTGGAATTCGCCCTCCAGCAGTGTGTGTTTTGTCTCTTAGGCGCTTATGAAGCACGGCTTTCCCCAGAGCTTCCGCTATTCCCAGCTGGATGATCTCAGTGTTAGAAAAACTTGATCCTTGTGTTTGACCAGGGGCCATGTCAGATGTTGCCAAAGCAGTGTGTCAGAATAACCGCCCTCTCCACCTTTGGTCCCCGTCTTCTCCGTACTCCATCCTGTCCTGGTTCTTAGCCATAGGAAACTGCATCCCTTCCTTCTGTGTCTAGCGCTGGGCAGCTCACCATCCAGGGGGGCGTGTCGTGGGGATGGTGTGAGCTGATGTGCTCGGAAGTGACCCTGGCACATGGAACACACTCAGTAAGTGGTAGTCTTCGCTGCAGGACTTGCGATTTTTTTCTGACCTTTCCACAGAGGGATAAGTGCTATGCTGGGTGGTGTGTGTGTGTGTGTGTGTGTGTGTGTGTGTGTGTGTGTGTGTGTTGGTGGACAGGAGGGACGGTTAGTGCCATGTGAGACTAAGAAAGGAGGTCAAGGAAGGCGTGGGATGTGAGCTAATGTGACATGCGTTGGCAGCAGGAGTGTCAGAGTTTATATTCCTGAGAGCAGGGTATGTCCTTGGGGTGACTGATGAAGGAGGTGCAGAGTCAGGACACGCCCCCACCCCATGGAACTGGCAGCTCTGTCCACAGCGGCTGTGAACTTTCCATATCTTAGAAGCAGAGATGAAGGAAAAAGGGATTCCGAGGGAATCTAGGCTGGAAACCCAAAGATTTTCCCAGGATTGGCCTTTCGGAGGGAGTCTCCTCTTTTATCTTTAAAACCTATAAGTTTTAAGGTTAAAAACTTTGAAGTTTGTGTTCTTCTCTATCATAAAATCTGATACAAAAGCAGAGATGATGGAACCCGAGCCAGAGTCTGCCTGTTTTCCTGGGGGATCTTCCCGCATCCCAGAAACCTGTCGCTCCAGGATGGGAAAAAACGCTGTCGGTGGTGGATGGAGACACTGGGGAGGATCTTAAGGAGGAAGGAGGTGTGTTTAAGTTTGTGATGCAGAAAGATGGATTGGTGGATGGGAAGGAGTGAGTCAGCGGCTGAGACGCTGGTCCAAAAATAGCTGCCAGGGCTCACTGTCTGATCCAAGGAGGAGCAGGGCAGGGGGCTCAGCGTGGTGCCGCCCTCGGCCAGTTCCCGGGTTCCAGGAAGGCTTCCTTGCTCTTGAGGAGCGTAGCCACATTTTGCAACTGTTTGCAACTCTTACATTTCCTTCTCTGGTTCCTTCATTTAAGGGTCCTTGGTCCTGGAGATCCACCATTCCTGGGTCATGTGTCTGATTCAGGCTTGACAAATGTCTCTCTTTTCGCTGACACCTTGGCAAGCCCCAGCTGGTGTGGCCGCAGGTGGCAGGGCCATTCAGCATCTCTGGGAGGTCTCCTGTGCAGTTGCAGAACGCTTGTGGAAGATCCTTCGGTCTATCGTCCATACTCGTCAGGGACGATTGCCCACTGCTCGCAGCTGCCGGTGTCTGCTTTGATCAAGTTTGGGCTCTGTGGTCTGTGCTGGGGGCAGGGGGCGGTGTCCTGGTACCCACATCCGGCCTTTTTTGTGCCCCTCCTAGCATTGCGTAGGCTCCCAGTTCTCATGGAACTCATCGGCCCCCACCCACCCGCACATCGAGGTTGGGGGAAGCGCTCTCCAGGACAGCTGGCTGCCTCCTCTCCCCCACGCCCTGAGCCCCCTCCTTTCTCCAGCCCTCCACCTCCTTAAGCTTTCGTACACTTCTGTGTGTTGTTTGTCTTGTGGGTGCCTGACAAATAGTCTGGCAACAAAAAAAGGAAAAAAAAAATAAGAGAAATGTATCTATAGCAGCGAGGACCAAACATAAATGAAAATCTCTCCAATTTATTCTGCCGCTCAGTGCCCACCCCCACTGTCCCAGCTAAGCATCTTCTGTGCCATAGGTGTCCACATCAGTACATGTTCTTCTCTGAACTGAGTGCAGGGGATTTAATAACATCTGTTCAGTGGTGTAGACCTGGGAGATGGGAGATGCTAAAGGGGTTATAAAAGTGGTTGTGATGTGTGATGATGGTGATCCCGAAGGTAGATCCCTTCTAGGTCTGTTTGTCTGTCTGTCTATCCAGATAGGTACACATACTTAGCTCATTTACATATAAGCACATTTATGAGCACGTAGTTTTGGGGTCTTCTCACTTGGATTGTATGTGAAAGTGAGCAGAAGTACTGCTATGGTTCTGTGTTACCCCTTTCAAACAGCATCTTTACCTCTTGTAGGGAGATGCTGCTTTATTCCAATTAAGTGACGTCAGGCACCCGGGGAGATTGCTGGGGCACCTTGGGGCAGGCATCAAGCCTTCCGAGTTCATGGTTCTGAGATTTGGTCACTTACCCAGGAATGACCCTCTGGGAGATGGACCTCCACTGACCAGATGCTAAAGAGGTGAATCCAAAACCCCCAATTCCGACGCTGAAGTTTATCTTCAGCAAGGAGGATGCTGGGGGTCAATTGCCTGGGCTGTCCCCTTGTGGCTCTATCTCTTCCAATGACCAGATTCAATCCAGGAGGCTGCCCGGTGAGCATAGATTCAAGGAGGGGGAAATACGGTACTGCCAAGAAGCCTGCTGCTAGCCCGGCCGTGTCTAGAAGGTGGGGAGGAATTGATCTTTGCATCCGCTTCTGCCCCGAGCAGTCCTGGCTCAGTAGAGGCGGACATAATGGGCACTTACTGTATACCGGGCTGTGGTCCAAACTGTGAACTCCACCTGTGTGAACTCATTTAATCCTCACAACTGCTCTATTATTCTCTCCATTTAATGCATAAGGAAAAGGGGGCTGTGATGGGTAGAACAATGCCCCCCCCACGCCCCACCAAAGATATCCGTGACCTAATCCTGGGAACCTGTGAGTATGTTACCTAACATGGCAAAGGAGATTTTGCAGCTGTGATGAAGTTAAGGACCTTGAGATGGGGAGATTACCCTGGATTATCCTAATCATGTGAGTTCTTGGCATCAGAGACCTGATTCTAGCTACAGAGAACCAGAGAGCTGGCAGGATGTTTGCCATCTTGCCCTGGTGCTGACTTTGAAGATGAAGGAAGGGGCCAGGACCCCAGGAATGGGGGGCAGCCTCTAAAAGCTGGAAAAGGTGGAGTTCCTGTGGTGGCTCAGTGGTTAACGAATCTGACTAGGAACCATGAGGTTCTGGGTTCGATCCCTGGCCTCGCTCAGCGGGTTAAGGATCCAGCGTTGCTGTGAGCTGTGGTGTAGGCTGCAGATGCGGCTCAGATCCCACACTGCTGTGGCTGTGGCGTAGGCTGGCAGCTACAGGTCTGATTAGACCCCTAGCCTGGGAACCTCCATATGCCGCAAGTGCGGCCCTAGAAAAGGCAGAAAGACAAAAAAATAAAAATAAAAAAAAGATAAAAGCTAGAAAAGGCAAAGAAATGGATTCTCCCCAGGAGCCTCCCCTGCTGACACCTCGATTTCAGCCCAGCGAGACCCGTGTGGGACTTGTAACCCACAGGCCTGGAAGAGAATACATTTGTGTTGTTTTAAGCTATTAACTTTGTAGCGATGTGTTAGTAGTCAAGAATTAATAGAGATTTTTAGAAAGGTAACATAGGTAATACGTGGTAGAGCCAAAGATAAAACACAAGCAGTCGGGTTTCCAAACTCTTTGCAGTGTGGCCAGCATCACTGCCGTTATCCACTAAATGAATAGATGAATAAAGAGAGAAGAAAGGAAAGAGGCTTAGTGAAAGGAAGGAAAGAGAGGAAAAAACACATTTGTACAAGGTTGATGCAGTCTTGAGTTCTATCCATTTCCATTCTGAGGCTATTTCTGCCCACTTAACAGTAACCAGAGACCATCCTTCGGATCAGGGCATGGTCAGGTTTGCAGGATGCCAGGGACCACACGTGTGCATTGCATTGAATTCCAATTGGTGGCTTCATGGTTCGTAGACACCATCTCACCCACTCTATGCAGATTTCACCTCCTCTTGAGGTCACAGCCGGGGTCACCCTATTTAGCAGATAAGCCAGGATACTCAGTTAAATCTGAGCCTCAGATAAACAACACATACCTTTCGGTATGTCTCAAATATGGTGTGGAATATACTTGTACTAAAAACTATGGTCTGTTTGTATGAAATTCATATTTAACTGGACATCCTGCATTTTATCTGGCTGCTCCACCCACAGCACAGGGAGAACATTCTGGGGCAGGCGACCTGTTCTGGTCCCTTGAACCACGCTGGAGAGGGCTCGCCATTCCAAGCCAGCATGGAGACAAGGATTTTCTGCTCCTTCTGGGTGGACCCACGGAACAGGTGGCACAGTCCCAGGCAGGCGGGATGAGCGGTCTGGGGAGGATGAGGAGGGAGAGGGAGGTGGGCTGGAACCGACGAGCCATCCTCTGGCCAGTCTTCGTGACTTAGAAGATGCTGCCCAGTCACCTCTGGCCTTCCAGGTGATTCTTCTAGTGGTTCTAGAAGGAGGTGGTCAAGCTGGCGTGGGAAGGCAGAGGGTAGGTGCAGGAGTCACCTTTCCAGGCCCTGGGGTCTCTTGGCTCTCACAGCAGTTTGCTTGTGGAATAGAACCCCAGGTCCAGAAAGCCTAGACCTGGTGGCGTACCAGCTATACTGTTTGCCTACTAGCTGCTCTATTTTGGTTTTGGTTGCACACCAGCTACACTGTTAGCCCTAACCTAATAATACCCTCCACCCCCACACACCCAGACTCCCCTCAACCCACCCAATTCTGAACCTCATCTCGTACTTTTCTGCCAACCACTGCATGGGTCACTGGGAATTCAGTCCTCCCTCAGTCCACCAATCAATGAATAAGAAGGTTGTCACTGAGTGCCTGCTGTGTACAAAGCAGGGTGCCCGTCCCCATAGTAAAGACAAACATCTGTCCCTCAGGAACTTCAAGTCAAACTAAACAAATAAGATTTGATTATGGGGGAAAAATTAGCAAATGACAAGATGGTTCCATAATTGCTGAAACAAGCGTTAGACAGCTCTCATTTTTTGGGTACCAGAGATGAGCAAAAGCAAGTGGGAGGCTCACTTTGGCTGAGCAGAGTCCAGAAACGAACAGCTGCCGGCTGGCACGGAGCAGTGGCCCCTAACCCAGCCTGCAGACTTAGGAGAAGTTTCGCTGAGATGGTGAAGCCCAGTCTCTAGAAAGATAAGTAGGAGTCAGTTCGATGAACGGAGGTCATCGGGTTGGTCAGCGATAGAGGGGAAAGGATGCTTCAGGCGGAAGGAAGAGCAAACACCAGGGCCCGTCATGCATGAAAGTGCATGATGTATTATGACAACCGCGTATTCCAATATGGCAGGAATGAAGCAAAGTGGGGAGATGGGGCTGCAAGCTGCTGGGAGGACCTGGTTATGGATTCAACATCTGATTCTAAAGGAGAGGGTGAGATCATTGCAAAAGGATATAGTCATGCAGGCTGTGACCTGAGCTGGCCGGATTTGTCATGATGGAAGGGGGACCAGCAGTGATGGTGTTGCTAGCCAGATCCACAGGGCTGGACCTGGGCGGGTGGGTGGACCCACTGTGGCTTGTGGAAGGATCCAGCAGCCACCAGCATGAAGAACGTCCCGCAGGACGTGGAAAGAATGTGCTAACATGAGCATGGGGAGGGGGGGAGATTATATTTCTTGAGCCAGTCACCATCCTGAGACCGTCATACAGGTTTTTTCCTTTGCTTGTCATAACAGCCCGGCAGGTTACATGTTATCCATATGTTCTGTGCAAGGAAACTGTTTCAGAAATGTTAAATAACTTCCCCAAGGTCATTGGGGAAGAGCCTGGATCGATAGCGAGGTCTGTCTGAGTTCTAAGCCACAGAGGAGGTGCCCTCTGCCCCCACTTCCCTTCGAGATCCTGAATATTTAATCCTGCCTCCTCTGTTCATTGTGTGATCACATGGAGAAAACTGTATTCACCAGAATCCCTCCTGGGGAGTGACCAGTGAACTTGTCTGGAAAATAGACTTGGATAAGCTGTTTTGGCATGGAGGGTGGAGAGAGGTTCTGAGAGCCTATTCCAGCCACAAAAGGTGGTCTCCCAGCTGCAGCGTTTGAGTCAACAGTGTTGGGGGATGTTGGCTTTGCATTTGAACCTTGGTTTTCCTTAAAAGGTTGTTAACTGGTTCACCAGCTGGCCTCAGCATCTCTTGTAGCCTCAAGTAGAAACACCAGCTTCGAAGAACCTAAATCCTGACCCTCAGCTCTTGGACGAGGCCAGCCTGTCACTCATCTGCTCAACATGGGAAGGCAATTGCGTCCAGCTGGGCATTTATCTGTGCCAAGTCATAAGCAGAAAGTTATGCTCCTTTCTCTCCGTGGCTTTACAGCATAGCGCCATTATCCACAGAATTTGCATTGGAGACCAGCTCATAATTTTGAGCACACCTTCCTTATATACACATATGCATTTCTTTATGATATCATATATAGTATAAATCATATACGTGAACCACTGCCATGGATTAAATATTTGGGTCCTTCCAAAATCCATCTGTTGAAACCCTAACCCCCTAATGTGATGGTATTAGGAAGCAGGACCTTGAAGAGTGAATTGGGTCATGAGAGTGGGGCCCTGGTGATGGGATGAGTGTTGCTTCAAAAAGAGATAAGAGGAGTTCCCGTCATGGCTCAGCGGTAATGAACCCAGCTAGTATCCATGAGGATGCGGGTTCGATCCCTGGCCTCGCTCAGGGGGTTAAGGATCCTACGTGGCCATGGCTGTGGCGTAGGCTGGCCACTGTGGCTCCTATCCGACCCCTAGTCTGGGAACTTCTGTATACTGTGGGTGTGGCCCTAAAAAAAAAAGATGGTCTCCTGGCCGTGTGAAGACATGGAGCGAAGGCAGCTATCTGCAAACTATGAAGCAGGCTCTTATCAGACATGGAATCAGGTGACACCTTGATCTTGGACTTCCCGGTGCCTAGAACTATAAGAAATAAATGTTGTTTAAGCTCCCCAGTCTATGATTTTGTAGTAACAGCCAGAACTAAGACAACTACTGTTCCAATAGTTTGTGAAAACAGTGAAATGTCCACAAAATAGAAGCTCTGAAACAAAGAGGAGTACGTGAAACAAACAGAATTAATTTAACGTTCTTATTACAAAGCATCATGAAAGATGCACAATGCACTTACGTATTTCAAGTAGTCATCTTGGCAGTTTCAGCCCTTGGGGCTGACTTTTCTTTGCAGACCTGATTAGCTTAGAGTTGTTTTCAGCCTAGCAATGAGACTGACGGGGAACTGGCAGAAGGGGACCGTCAGGCTCACATGGCTAGCGTCGTTTTCAGCCCCAGGTTTCTGTGCGGGAATCTTTTGAAGCTGCCTGACTGTTTTGTAAGGGTCGGTTTCGTTATAGCTGAATAAAAATTCTCTTAGCTGGGTACATGCGCTGGACTCATTGCAACATATCTGCAGGTGAAAGGCAGGGACTCAGGCTTTGTCAACCCTCCACTCCTTCAGTTTGACCTTGAGCTGAGTCAGGCTGTGTGTCAATGTATTTCAGAAACTTGAGTAAGGCTCAGTGCATGTATTCAGATCAAGATCAGCGCGCGCGTTCTCATTTTACCTTCTCAGCACTCTCTGGGTCACCTGGCACGCCCTGCTTTGGAAACTGCCCCTCTGCAGGGCGGGGCGAATGGGTAGGAGTCAAAGAATCCCATCGATGAACGTCTGGGTATCAATTCTGACATGCGCAATGGAGAAAAGTCTGGGTGCTGAGAGAGAGCACGGGAGAGGAGGTCTTGGCTGTGTCTGAGTGATCAGGGAACCTCTCCTTCTTAAGAGGAGGTCAACTGAGGGTGTTCCCGTTGCGGCTCAGCAGGTTACAAACCCAACTAGGAACCGTAAGACTGCAGGTTTGATCCCTGGCCTTGCTCAGTGGGTTAAGGATCTCGCGTTGCCATGAACCGCAGACGCGGCTCGGATCCTGCATGGCTGTGGCTGTGGCATCGGCCGGTGACCACAGGTCCGATTCAACCCCTGGAACTTCCATATGCTGCAGGTGTGACCCTAAAAAGCATGAATAAGCAAATAAATTAATAACGGAAAGTCATTTTCTGAGTTCTAGAGGCTAGAAGTCTGAAATCAAAGAGAAAAAAATAAAAGGATAACAACTGAGTTGAGCTCCAAAGGCAGAATATAGTTTCTGAGTCAAGAACAGACAGGCAGAGAGAGGAAACATTTGCAGAGGCCCCGAGGGCAGAGGAAGCAGAACCCGGGAGGGGAATTCATGAGGGGAGGCTGGTGTGGACAGTGCACAGAAAATCGGGGGACGGTGGCAGGAGATAAACCCTGACGTCTCTTGACACTAGGGCCCCGGTAGGACACATGTCAAAGGAGCTGCTGAGAAAATATGTCTGGATAAAGAGAGACTGAGCAGTAATGGTTAGAAGAGATAGCTCACTCCAGCCCTAGGTAAGAAGTTTGGGGCCACTTGGGGTAGGTGGGGACCCAAGGACTCTGAGGAGGGCTGCCCCCAACCCATTGAGATTCAGCAGAGAACATGCTGGAAACAAGAGCGATTAATAATGGCAGAGGCAGTGACGTGTGCAGTGAAGGATCGTAGATGCACTGATAGCATCACAGCTGCCGATTAAAACTCGAACACGCCTTCCCCTTGGCAAATCTTTCCCTCATTTTAAAATTTCACTCCATGCCCCCCTGGCCCCAGTTCAGTGTTAAATTATACATTAGCTCCCCTGCCACGTGGTGCAGCTCAACTTGGCTCTGCCCGGAGTCTCCAGGCACAGAGAAGACTTTCCAAATGAAATATAAATTCTTATAACCTGGTTTTAATTTATGTGCCCTTACACTTAAGATCTAAAAAGAAGACTACAGACACGCATTAGCATGCACGCACGTCCTGCAAAGACTAAAGGGAGAGGAAAAAAACTACACACTAATCTCAGTTACATTCAAAGAGAAAAACACACTTCTTTACTCTGGGTAAATATCTTAGAATCCACTGGAAGACATTTCCAAAGCTCATACTGAGAAACTAATATTTACCCTGAGAAATATTTGTGCTCTGGGGAGGCAGCATTGTGTAGGCAAAAGAACAAGGACTTGGGGGAGTTCCCACTGTAGCACAGTGGAAACGAATCCGACTAGTATCCACGAGGATGCAGGTTCGATCCCTGGCCTCGCTGCTCAATGGGTTAAGGATCCGGCGTTGCCGTGAGCTGTGGTGTAGGTTGCAGACATGGCTCGGATCCTGCGTGGCTATGCCTGTGGTGTAGGCCGGCAGCTGTAGCTTCTATTAGACCCCCAGCCTGGGAACCTCCATATGCCGTAAGTGCGGCCCTAAAATGCAAAAACAAAACAAACAAAAAAATGAACAAGGCTTTTGGAATCAGGCAGATGCAAGTTTGAATCTGGAATTCCTAAGGTATCTGCTGTGTAAACCCAGAAACTTAGAGCCTCCCAAGTCCTCAAAGCCTGTTTCCTTATTTGCGAAATGGGGATGTGTATTTATTTACCTCTTGAGATTATTATAAAGAGTAAATTTGATAGTGAGCATAAATGATATACCTTTAGTGTGTGCAAGCTTCCCCATCTGTGTGTGTGTGTGTGTGTACACCCATTCCATGATGTCATCTACAAACGTTATCCAAGAGACTGCAGTCGGCAGGTCTTCACCCACTTGCATGTCACCACTAGCCCAGAACAAACATTAACCCTTTTGGAAAACTTGGAACCTTTTTTTTTTTTTTTTATTTTTGTGACCTACTAGCTGACATGTGACTGTGGCCACGTCACTTAAAGACTTCTTATTTTATCTAATATATTCTGAGACGCACCCTTCAATTCTAGGAAGAAGAGAGAAAGAAAGATAGGAAGAAAGAGGAGGGAGGAAGAAAGAAAAGAGGGGGAGAGAAGGATGGAAGGAGAGGGGGAAGGGAAAAGAAAACAGTAGAAGGAAGAGCTTTGAAGATGGAAAGAGTGTTGTGAGTCTTGAGGTGTGTGCAAGGAAGAGGCACAGCGACATCTAATCCTTGCAGGGTTCTGTGGCTCCCAGGGCATAAACAGATGCCAAGCTAAGTCCTGGGAGGGTTTCGTTTCTGCCCAATGGTCCTCAGAGTATCTCCCCAAATCAGGTCTCCACGGTGGGTGGGCATAAAGCAAAGCTTGGCTAACAGTCAAGATTCTGGCAGAAGGTTCTGGGCCATTTCCCCGGGAAGCTCCTATAAAACAACATCACAGTTTCTAGAGAGCCTCTCTCCTGAGCATGAGGTGGATCCATTTGGTGACACACCTTTGGGGCCCTCTGTTTTTATTTATTCCGTAACACTGGGGATCTTTGGAGTTGCACAGCGGGACAGCCCTGAGTGAGACGGCCAAACTTGGGTCCAGGTCTTTCAGCCCCCAGCCTAGGGCCCCTTCCTCCATCCTAAAGGACTGTCTTACAGAGAGTCTGACTTTTGAAGCACTTAACACTCAGCAGTGTAAGAATGGTTTTCTGAGCTTCAGCTTCCAAAGACGAGGGTGTAGCTTGCCAGACACGCGCTCAAGCTTAGCACCAGGGACTTGCTCTTGGAAGCTGATACTGATTGAGCTTTACTTTAGCACCGGCTGGGGAAGAGGGTGCGGGAAAGGAAGGTACCGTCGCATCAGAGAACAGCCTGGGCCAAGGGATGCTGGGGAGTTTAGCTTGGATTCGCTCCTGGAGTTAAGTCAAGCGGAGTCAGAGTACAGTTAGCAGAGGATCCGGCCGGAAAATCCGGAGGAGGCCTGGCAGTAAAGCGTGGCCTAGTGAAGCATTAGGATGGAGACTTGAGGTCAAGGTTAAGAAGCCAGAAGCGCTGTTGAAGGTAGGGCAAGCTTTGTGCATTAAAGGTGGGCTTGTTGGCTGGAAAGCGTCCTGTAGCTTTGCGTGGCTGTGATATGAAAGTGACGTGGAAGATAAAGAGCTGGGGTGGTGGGGGGTATTTGGGGTCTTGAGAATCAACCATAAGAACCCATTGTAATGAGATGCCCCTGGAACCATAAAAGGTATAATTGTGATGCAAAGAGTGGCCATTTTCTTGCCTGGACCAGCTTACCGCAGTAGGCATAGGGCAGGTCTCCCAAGCAGTAAGAGCTAATGATGTCCCCTAGGAGTAGTTAGAAGACAGCCAAGCCCCACGTCTCCCCAGGGCTCTGATTAGCCGTCGCGCCCTCCCCATCTTCCGATCGTGCCCTTTATTAGATCGCTGTTGGCTTCCAACTAAGTTTAATTCAGCGTGTGCGTCTCTAAACATCCTAGATGAGGCAGCAGACCTTTTCGAGAAGCTGCGAAAGGTTTCTGAGGTCACCAGCTCCAGCGCTCTGAAAACCACGATGCTCGTTTCATAGGAGCTTTCCGGGGAGCTGGCCCAGAAGCTTCTGCCAAAATCTTTGCAGACTGCTCCCTCTTTCTGTTCCCCAAGCACCTCGTTTAGTTAAGCGGTTTTGTCTCCTTTAGGTTGCTTTGTAACTGGGGTGATTACTCATTCCTGTCACAAGACAGATCTGGGGGGAAGAGGGTGGCTCGGGACCCCAAGTCCTCTGTCCCGAAGGCTGCTGCACTGTTCTCTCTCTCTCTCTCTCTCTCTCTCTCTCTCTCTGTATATTTAGGGCCACACCTGCCACATATGGAAGTTCCCAGGCTAGGGGTCCAATCGGAGCTGTAGCTGCCGGCCTACCCAACACGAGATCTGAGCCACGTCTTTGACTTACACGACAGTTCACGGCAACACTTAACTCACTGAGCAAAGCCAGGGATCGAACCCATGTCTTCATGGATGCCAGTCAGGGTCATTACCACTGAGCCCCGACAGGAGCACCCATCCTTTCTTTTATATACTGCTCGACTTCGGAGATTTGAGAAGCCGGGTCAAGGTCAGCCAGTCCCAGCTGCCTCATGGCCACTGTTCGGAAGCAATAGCCCCATTGTCGTAATAGGGTCAGGCTTGGGGGCGAAGGCAGAGGGGCTTTGCTGGCCAGCCAGGAGGAAGATGTAGCCAGTCTGGGTACAGCACTTGCTGAGCAAAGCAGCCCTGGACAGGGTGTTCTGTCTGGGTCCCTTTCAGACCAGCAGAGGTCATCTGAGATTGCGGTTCGTAAGAAGATGGTCTGGGACCTGTGTGTCCAAGTAGGTGATAACTGGTGCTGGGGAAACACGGGGCCACTCCTGGCCCTGTCACACAGCACGCTGAAGCCCCCACATATCAGCAGAGGGGACACCCCCTACAAGGAAGCCAGGGCTTTCTCTCTACACACACTTCTGACACTGAACTGTGGCATCTTCCCCCCACATCAACCAACACTCCAACACCAACTGGGTGTCCTCCAGTTCAGTTCAAATCTAACACTGTCCCCCTATCCACGGAGTTAGCATCAGATTCTGCAAGTGAAGGGCTTGGTCCCACAGCTCCTAATTCCGATGCTAATCACAAGCCCAGGACTGCCCTGCTTCTGAGCAATCAGCTATAAACGGGGGGCCCCCAACCCTTTCCTCAAGTATGATCATTTGGCTCACAGGACTCAGGAAAGTGCATTACTTACTATGTCCCATGTAGTATAAAAGAACAACCAGGTGATGGAGTTCCCGTTGTGATGTGGCAGAAACGAATCCAACTAGGAACCATGAGGTTGAGGGTTCGATCCCTGGCCTCGCTCAGTGGGTTAAGGATCCTGCATTGTGTGAGTTGTGGTGTAGGTCGCAGACACGGCTCAGATCTGGCATTGCTGTGGCTGTGGCATAAGCCGGCAGCTTTGGCTCCAATTGGACCTCTAGCCTGGGAACCTCCATATGCCGTGGGTGCGGCCCTAAAAAGACAAAAAAAAAAAATAAAAGATAGCAACAGGATGGAAGGGATGTACAGGGCAAGGTATGGGGGTGCAGCCACCACACGCTCTCCAAATGTGCCACCCCACCCCCGCCCCCAGCACTTCTCCGTGTTCCCCAGCCTGCAAACTCTTCAAACCCCATACTCGGGGGATTTTTGTGGAGTCCTCATCACATAGGCACGATTGATTATTTACTCAGTCTCCAGTTTCTCTCCTCTTCCCAAAGAATGGTGGGTAGGGCTAACATTTCCAAGCATCTAATCATGGCCTGGGCTTTCTGGTGACCAGCCCCACCCTGAAGCCCCCCAGGAGCCCACTCAGAGTCACCTCCTTAGAACAAAAGTCACGTATTGGCCATGAACTTCCAAGGGATTTAGGAGATCTGTATCGGGAACTGGGGTCAAATACCAAATGCTGGAGTGAAAGATGCTCCTAGCATCCTTGGAGAGTAGAACATGACCAAGGCTTTGGAGCTCTGGTCCGGATGTGAGGATGGAGACAAAATATGCCTTTCCTCTGCTATCACGGTATCTCATCTCCTGTCTCAGTTGTTTAACCCAGTCCTCCTTTCTCCTCGTTGCCCTGCCCATCCCCCCTGCTCTCATCACTCCGGCTCCATCATCTCGCTCCCAATATCAGCTTCAGGCTCCCAGCTAACAATTGGATGAACCATCAAGACCCCTTCGCTGGTTTTCCCGTATCTGAGCAACCCTCTTCCTGTCTCAACACACCCTCTTGATTTCAGCAGCCCTCAGGGTTACTGGTCAGAGAACCCGCCTGTAGATTCTAACACGGTGAAGCGGACTTGTTAGACGTGGAAGTGATCAGTTGTAACAAGGGGTGATGGGATCCTTGATGGGGGTGGAAACACAAAACCCAGGCTTGGAGATTCAAGGAAGGGTGCTGATGTGAGATCTGAGAAAGGAGCAGGGAGACTGTCCCAAGCAGAGGGAGCAGCGTATGAACGGACTCAGAGCAGGAAAAAAAACAGATGGCATCAGAGAGGTGCAGTATGCAGGAAGGGCAGTGGCACAGATCAGCCTCGTTTGGGAGGATCCGAGGGGACAGGCTTGAGTTCTAGTCCAGAAATGGGAATGAACTGGTCTCCCAGCGTTCAGAATCTGGGAGGGGGGGGAGGACATACTTAGAGATGATGACAAAACCAAGAAGCTAGTGATTTAATGTGAGAATATAGTCTGTGATCTTACTTCTGTTAACATAAACTTCTTATCACGAGAAACACAATGTCAATCTGATTCTCCCTTTTTTTTTTTTTTTGGAGATTGTATGTCCTTTACTTAACCATTATCCCGTTGTTGAAGACTCAAGTAATTTCTATATTTTTTTGCTATAATTCCATAATATTCTGATGAACATCTCTGAGCATAAAGCCTTATTTTTTCTTCTCCCCCTGCCTTTTCAAGTTCAGTTTCTAGAAAAGAATCCCATGACTGGGATTGCTGGGTCAAATGTTACAAGCATCTTAAGGGCCCGTTCTATTTTTACTATGCCATGCTGCTTCTAAAAACAAACTGCAAAAAAAAAAAAAAAAGAAAGAAAAAAATAAGTGATAATACCCACTCCTCCCTCGAAAACAAAAGTCCTAACACTGTTTGAGTCAGGAATTAGAACCACTGAGTTTAGCATCCATTTCAACCTGAGAAAAAAATTTTAAATTATCTCTTCATCGCAGACAGAGAACACGCTGAGATTTTTTTTCTGCATGTGGAGTGAATAAACTGTTCAACACTCAGTACACTGCATGATGGTTAATTATCACCCTACTGTGTTGGGCAGGAGAAATAGAATCAACCCTCATAGCAGTAATCGTATCCAAAACAGACGTACAACTTGCAGGGTCACACCTAGACTGGAACAGGATGGGCCAGACAGGAAAAATAAGGAAGAGGGCTTCCTGGCAGAGCTGTGCAACACAGCGAAAGCTGGATGTGCATTCGACAAGCTCAGGTGGAATCGTCAACCCAAGGCAGACCAGGAATGTGAAGCCCAAGAGTGAGTTAGACTGAAATGTACATGCCTGAGGTTGTGGTGGGCGGGGCATCAGCACGTGTTACAGGCTTGGCTGCTAGAAGCAACCCAGTGTCAACAGAGCCGTTTCCCAGCATCTAGGAAGGCAGGTGAGTCTCCATGAGAGCAATAATCCAGACACTCTGGCATTAGGAATTGGAAAACTGGGGGAAAAATTGGAGGGGAGAGAGAAAGCCATGACCGAATGTCAGACAACGTGCCAAGTACCTTATGTATTCCGAGATCTCAGTGACGCTCTGAGACAGGCAGGATTATTCCAGTTTTACAGGTGGGGCCAACTGAGGTCCTAGAGAAGAAGGACTTTTCCCGAGGTGCCAGGTCGATCTGTTCCTTTGTTTAACATTGTTCTGGAAGTGGAGTTCCCCTCGTGGCTCAGTGGTTAACCAACCCGACTAGGATCCATGAGGACGCAGGTTTGATCCCGGGCTTCACTCAGTGGGTTAAGGATCCGGCATTGCCGTGAGCTGTGGTGTAGGTCAGAGACACGGCTCGGATCTGGCATTGCCATGGCTGTGGTGTAGGCTGGTGGCTACAGCTCTGATTGGACCCCTAGCCTGGGAACCTTCATATGCGGCGGGTGCGGCCCTAAAATAGCAAATGAAACAAACAAAAAAACAATAACATTGTGCTGGAAGTGAAATCAGTATGTCAGTATGGAGCTAGAAAACTGTTTGAAAGGGTTATAAACTGTCCCAGTGTGCAGGGTACAGCTGCGCCCGTGAAATGATTAGGGAGCAGGGAGGCGCTCAGGCAAGTCAGTGCTCAAGATTGTTTTCCTAAGACGTGGGAAGTCTTTTTGACCAAGAAAAACTCATCCCATGCATGGAGCGCTTACCGTGTTGAAGGTCTCAGTTGTCTGCTTTATCAGTTTTTCTGTTTTTTTCTTAAAGCTGCTTTATTGGGTGTGGACTTACCTTCACTTAAATTGGTCTGAGAGCCCCGGACTCCAAACACAAACCAGCTGACTGTACCAAGTGTCTAGGCTTTGGGATTCCAGAAGTGCGATGGTGGCTTTTCTAAATAATCCCCCCCACCCCATTCTGACATCACACTGCTGGATTCTGGTGACGCCGATGGGGACGGAGAGCATACCAGTCCTTGCAATTTTTTTCCACGTCAGGAGCAGATTCTTGATGAAGGCTGAGAGCCAGAACCCAAGGACGGAGCTATAAAGGCCTCCTGGCCTTTCCTGTTACCAGATGGGCATGGGAAGGAAGCAGTTGTTTGGGGTGTCCATTGAAGAGAAAACAGAATTGGGCTTTGTGTCTGCGTGTGTAAATTTTAGTTTCCTCTGAACTTGTGTCCCCTCAGCTAGGGCCACAGCCAGCTCTCTCGGGCTCTGATGAGCCCGTGGACCTGGAGGGAGGAGAAGAGATTGCACGGGTCAAGCCCCTGCTAAATACACCGTCCTTCCCAGCGGGTGCCTTATTCCATCTTCATAATCGTTCTGTCAGACAGATATGAACAGGTCCATTTTGCAGATGTAAAAATTGAGGCTCAAAAAAAAAAAACAAACCTTGCTGGAATAGAATAGATAGAAGGACGTCTGTGGAGTCTGATGGACCTAAAATCCAGTTCCAACTCTTTTACTCTCTCCAAACTTCAACATCCTCATCTGCAAAAGGGATCTTAAGGTTTGTCTTTCTGCCCTGTTTTAAGGAACCACAAAATTGTGTGCACAGATTATTCTGTGCAATGCCTGTGTGCGTTGGGAACACCACAATCCACAGTTATTCCTTTTGTCAATAATGTTTACAGGAGTTCCCTTCGTGGCTCAGTGGTTAACTAATCCGACTAGGAACCATGAGGTTGCGGGTTCGATCCCTGGAACTTCTCAGTGGGTTAAGGATCCGGCGTTGCCGTGAGCTGTGGTGTAGGTCACAGATGTGGCTCGGATCCCGCGTTGCTGTGGCTGTGGCGAAAGCCGGCAGATACAGCTCCTGTTAGACCCCTAGCCTGGGAACCTCCATATGCTGCGGGTGCGGCCCTAGATAAGGCAAAAAGACAAAAAAATAAAAAATAAAAAAATAATGTTTACAGATCATAGTGGAGGTGAGTCCTGACCTGCACTCTAGACGGCTCCAGATTACCATTTTTTTTTCCTTCTACACCGCATGTTCTGAAATTAAGCTGATCACTTCTAATTAAAAGCCTGGGAGGGTGGCCAAGGCCATCCTTGGCCTCCTTAAACTTCTGGGAAACTTGAATTCTAGAAACAAAATAAAAGAGCAATTCCAAATACTTGAGATGGAGAGATTTGTTGGCAGGCTTGGAGCCAGGCAAGTGAGGTGTAATTGACCCAGCTTCTGTTCTGTGAAGTTGGGGTCAAAATACTCATTCCAGAAGACTGCACCAGCTGAACATTTTTATAATTACATGGAGGGAGGGCTCCCCGGACCCCAGGAAATAGCAGGTGCTGAACTAATATTTTTAGGTGTATTACACATTATTTTATATAACCAACTCAAAAAAATCTGTGAAGTTAAATGATGATAAGTGCGATGATGGTAAGCAGGGAGATGGGGAGACCTTCCCCAGGGACGATGATGCTGTTTGGGTTGTTGTGGTTAGGGCAGCCGCACTGGTTGGTGGGGAGACGTAAAGGCAGCCCCTTTGCTGACGATGACAGAACAGCAGGAAGGCCGGCAACCTCTTCTCCATCATCTGAACCTCTGGCTTCCTCTGCGCCCCCCTCCCCGGGGGGATAACAGCAGTGGTCCTGTCCATTTGAATAAAGCTTAGGGTCCGAGCTTTTTTGTGGCCCATTGCTTTATTCTCACAGCACCCTTACGGTCAGACGAGACAGCATTCACTTTTGCAGAAGATGCCGTGGGAGCACAAAGAGGGCCAAAGCCTGACAAGGTCACATTGCTGGCAGATGGCAGAATTGGCATTTGACTCCTAATCTCTTGATTCCCAGCCTCTGTCCTCTTTTGACTTTATCTGGCGGGTTGTGCCTGCCGGGTATGTCCCAGCCCTTGGCTTCTGGTCCTTTGAGGCCCCGGTGGCTGAGACCAGCATCTTCAGTCGTTCTCTGGCATTGCTGTAGGCATACACAGGAGACTTGGTGAATTCTACACTCAGTACATGAATTTGTGGTCCCCTCACTGTCCACGTGGCAGCATCCCTGAGATGGAAAGAAGTTTTTTTCTCCCATCAGTGTCATACCTCGGACCAGCAATAGGCTTGGTAATGATAGGGCCTACTGCAAAGGGTTTGCTGCGAGACAGCGCTTAGAGAAGTCTGGCACACCGCTGCTGCTCCGTGCATGTGGACTCTTGTCAATACCTCCTGCATCAGACTTTGAGGTTCCTCTGCATATCTCTGAGTCTTGATCCTTTTCGCTTTTGCCCCAGGACCAAAATATCAGCCCCAATATCCTATTTTCCAGTTATTTCTGGGCGCCTATTAGGACCCAAGGAGACAGTGATTCTGGCAGCCTCTCCATTTCCCAGATGGGCAAACAGGTGAGCCCCTTGTGACAGCAGCACTACACACACACACACACACACACACACATGCACGCACGCACGCACACACACACAGACACACACACGTAATTCTGGGATGACCACACCCAGATGATGTGTCAGCCTCAGAGCACAGTCCTTCTCAGAGCCGTCCGCCCAAGAGTGAGGAATCAGCATTCTTCATGTCAGTCTCCTTCATTGCATCCTTTTCATTTCTTTGACACCTGATTGGTGTGATGGAGCAGTCTGCAACTAGGAACTGGGTCAGGTTAACTGGTCCATGAGGGGGCGAGGCTACAATTAGACCGCGGGTCTTGTTTTCCCTCCCACTCCCTCCAGTAGACTGGGGGCCCCTTGAGGACAGGGGTCTGTCTTACTCAGCCCTGCCGTATGGTCTAAAGAGTGAGCCTGGGCTCCAGGGGAGGCAGGTTCAAGCCCTAGCTCTCTCCCGATGTGTGATCTGAGATGAGTGGTGTCAGTGTTCCAAGGCTGGGAGTTCCTGTCGTGGCGCAGTGGTTAACGAATCCGACTAGTAACCATGAGGTTCCGGGTTCGATCCCTGCCCTTGCTCAGTGGGTTAACGATCCGGCGTTGCCGTGAGCTGTGGTGTAGGTTGCAGACGCGGCTCGGATCCTGTGTTGCTGTGGCTGTGGCGCAGGCCAGTGGCTACAGCTCCGATTAGACCCCTAGCCTGGGAACCTCCACATGCCGCGGGTGCGGCCATAAAATGACAAAAAAAAAAAAAAAAAAAAAAAAAGCCAAGGCTGCAGAGAGGAAGTGGCATTTCAGCTCCGCTTGGTGAGTCCTGATTGGTTGAATGTTCAGTTGACACCGCTGGCCAGACTGCTTAAGAGTATGCATCCAAAAGAGTGGTGAGAGCCCTGCAATTATTGGAATTTTGCTCTCAGTACTTCTTTTAAAAAACGTATGTGTTTTGTCTTCGTACTTAAATTTTTATTTAATTTTGAAATAATTACAGACTCTCAAGAAGTTGCACATTTAATAGAGAGGGACCACATACCTATTACTCACTAGGGTCCCCCAACATTTTACATAAATACCACACTATCAAAACCAGGAAATTGACATAAATACTATATTATCAAAACCAGGAAATTGACATTGGCATTTAACTACACCAATACATTTTTTTAATTTACATTTTTAAAATCAAAATATAAGAGTTCCCGTCGTGGCTCAATGGTTAATGAATCCGACTAAGAACCATGAGGTTGCGGCTTCGATCCCTGGCCTTGCTCAGTGGGTTAAAGATCCAGCATTGCCGTGAGCTGTGGTGTAGGTTGCAGACGCGGCTTGGATCTGGTGTTGCTGTGGCTGCGGCGCAGGCCAGCAGCTACAGCTGCTGTTAGACCTCCAGCCTGGGAACCTCCACATGCCGCAGGTGCGGCCCCAGATAAGGCAAAAAGAAAAAGAAAATCAAAATATAGTTGATTTACAGTGTCGTGTTCATTTCAGGTGTACAACACAGTGAAGATATATACCCTCTTTCGAGTATTTTCCATTATAGGTTATTGCAATACATTGAGTACAGTTCTCTGTGCTCTACAGCAGGTCTTTGCTGGCTACCTGTTTTACATATAGCAGCGTATACCTGCTAATCCCAAGCTCCTAATTTATCCTTCCGCTTTCTCTTTTGGTAGATTAGAGACTATTCAGATTTCATCCATTTCGTATGTGTGTATTCTATGAAATTTTATCATATCTGTAGTTTTCGTCCACCTTGCCTTTTTAAACTTTTCACTTCAAGGTACTCGTAGATTCACATGTAGCTGTAAGAAATAATACAGAAAAATCCTGTGTGCCCTTCACCCTGTTTCGCCCAATGGCAACATCTTGCAACACTAATTTCACAACCGGCATGTTGACCTGGGTACAGTCAGGATGCAGAGCACTTGTCCCCACAAGGATTTCCTCCCGTTGCCGTTTTACAGACACGTCCACTTCCCTCCAGTGCTCACTCCCCCCTAGACCCTTGGGAATCACTCATCTTTTCTGCATTTCTGTAGCCTCGGCGTTTTAGGGGGGCTAGATGAATGGAATCACGCAGCAGGTAGCCTTTGGGGACTGGCTTTTTTCTCCCCACTTGGCATAATTCTCTGGCCATTCATCTAGGTTGTTTTTAAGTGAATACTTTGTTCTTTTTTATTGCCAGGTAGTACTCCATGACCTGGTTTATTTGTCCATTCGAGGATGTATGAGTTGCTTCCAGTATGTGCTACTATGACTAAAGCTGCTGTAAATATCTGTTTACAGGTGTTTGTGTCAACATAACTCTTCATTTCTCTGGGATAAATGCCCAGGCGTACAATGTCTGGGTTATATGGTAGTTGCATGATTGGTTTTGTGTGTGTGTGTGTGTGTGTGTGTGTGTGTTTTGATCTTTTTAGTGCTGCACCTGTAGTATATGGAGGTTCCCAGGCTAGGGGTCACATCAGAGCTGTAGCTGCTAGGCCTACACCACGACTAGCAACGCGGGTTCTGAGCCGTGCCTGCAACCTACACCACAGCTCATAGCAACACAGGATCCTTAACCCACTGAGCAATGCCAGGGATTGAACCTGCGTCCTCGTGGATGCTAGTCAGATTCGTTTCCACTGAGCCACGACGGGAGCTCCACATGATTGGTTTTTTAAAGAAACTCCCACACTTTCCCACACTTTCCAGTGTGGCTACACCATTTTACTGCCCCACCAGCATGATTAGTGATTCAGTTTCTCTTATCCTCACCAGCATTCGGTATTCTCCCTCTTTTATTTTATTCATTCTGATAGCTGTACAGTGATAACTCACTTTGATTTTAATTTGTGTTTTCCTAATAGCCAATAATGTTAAACATCTTTTCGCGTGCTTATTGCAATCTGTGTATCTTCTTAAGTGAAATGTCTCTTTATTGTCTTTTGTCCCTTTTCGAATGGAATTGCTTTTTTTTTTTACTATTGAGTTTGAGAATTCTTTATATATTCCAAATGCTAGCCCTTTGTCTGATATGTAATTTGAAAATATTTCCTCCCGCTCTGCAGCTTGTATTTTCATTCTCTTAACAGTCTTTCAAAGGGCAAAAGCTTTTCATTTTGATGAAGTCCAATGTATGATTTTTCCTTCTATAAATCATGCTTTTCCATGTCAAGTCTAAGCATTCTTTGCCTCGACCTGAATCCTAAAGAATGTCTCCTATTTTTCCCTAAAAGTTGTATAGTTTTACCTTTATACATAAGTCTGTGTTCCATTTAGAGTTAATTTTTATATAAAGTGGGACATTTAGGTACAGATTCATCTTTTAATTTTTTAAATTAAAATACAGTTGATTTACAATATTTTGTCAATTTCTTCTATACAACAAAGTGACCCAGTCATACATACATACACATTTTTTTCTCATATTATCTTCTATCATGTTCTATCACAAGTGATTGGCTAGAGTTCCCTG